>CM023484.1:129110215-129194801 GCA_013339685.2 Hyalomma asiaticum
ACTCCACGCCGCTTCTGAGAGCAGACTCAAACTGCCGAGGCTCTAGGCTTAGCTGCCTAAACCTCGGAATGCTTATGCGAGGATGAAGCAAGAGCTCTTCGCCGGACTGATCAGAAACCCGCCAAAGACGGTTCAAGAGTTCCTCTCCGAAGCTACCACCATTGACAAGACCCTCGAGATGCGAACCCGGCAATACAATCGCCGCATGTTCCCAGACATCGCAGAAGTCCAAGCACTCGGCCCCGACGACCTAATCGAGACCATAAGGGCTGTCGTTCGCGAAGAACTGCGCCGAATGTTCCCGTCGCTGCAGCCCCAAGTCGCCTCCCTTGAAGAGGTTGTTCGCAGGAAGTACAGCGCTCGCTGAGCGTTCCAGAACGACCGCAACACAATCGGAGGCGATGACCTACGCTGCTGCTGCACGCGACTTGCCGCCGCTCCTCGCCCACGCCAGGACCGAACGCCTCCGCAGTTTCGTCGCCACGCCAGGACCCGAGCTCCTCCCAGTTTTCGTCGCCAGCCACTGCCGCCACCTCCGACGCCATCCCGCTCGTCAGAAATCCAGCGCGCGCCAAGGAAAACTGACGTTTGGCGCACCCCGACCACCGCCCACTATGCTACCACTGTGGCGAAGCCGGGCACACCTACCGCTACTGCGAGTACCGTGAGATGGGCTGCGTGGCTTCGACGTGAACGCGCGTCGTCCGCGCTCAGGTGAGCGACATCGCCGAGTACATCGCCGTATCGCAGTGACAACGACAACGACCATCACGGCCTGGCCGCTACGTCTCCCCAGATCGCCACCAGTACACCGGCGCCACCCGAGCAGATCTCCAAGCCCCTATCCGGGAAACTAAAGGCAGCACTGATGGAGGTGCGGTCTGCACGGCGCAACGCCGAAGATCCCCGCCGCCGCCGACGACGACCACGACGCACGAAACCTCCCGACGTAGTTTGTGCACGCCGCCTGACCAGAGTATTCACGAGAAAGCCTCACCGCCGAAGCGACATGGCAGCGCAGAAGCAGCGACGCAGCCGTGTGATCCGGCGCCCCGACCTAACCGGAACGCCAGACGCCGAACCACCGACCTCGACGTGACTTTCGACGGCCGCAGCATCACCGCTCTAGTCGATACCAGTGGCGACTACTCTGTCATCAGTGGTCTCTTCGCCGCCAGCTGAAGAAGGTAAACACTGCCTGGGAAGGACCAGATATCCGAACAGCAGGGGGCCACCTTATAACACCGACTGGAACCTGCATGGCAAGAGTCACGGTTGACAGCCAGACGTATTCAGTGAGTTTTGTGGTCCTGCAGCAATTCTCGCGAGATGTCATTTTAGGCACGGATTTCCTGGACCAGCACGGCACAGTCATCGACCTAAGGTCAAAGTCAATCACGCTGTCCGCGGATAATGCAACGCCGTCCATAGCAACGTCGCTTACATGCCTTGAATGTGACAGAAGAGCAGGTAACCGTCCCGCCACTGTCTAGCGTCATGATTTCCGTCGGCACCAACGCACCTACCAACATACAAGGCCATTGAAAGCGACCAGCACTTGCTCCAAAACCGTCATATTTGTCGTCGCAAGAGGCAGAGCCAAGCTGCATAGCGGTGAGCCAAGTAATGGTGACGAACTTCACCAACGAATACAGGCACCTGAATAGGGTACGACAGTAGCGCACCTAGGTGAATTTGTGGAAGTAAGCAATGCCGTCGCCCTCACCGATTCTCGGGGACCCGCAACGACGACCGCAGTGTCCGCGCCCGCCTTCGACTTCAATCAAGGCCTTTCCAGGCAGCAATAAAAGGAGCTCAAGGCCTTACTCCAGCAATATAGGACTGCTTTCGTCATCACCGAGGCTTCGTCAGACCCCTCTCGCGAAACATCGCATCATAACCGACGAATATGCCTGTTCTCTCCGTCAGTGCCCCTACCGAGTTTCGGCACGGGAACGCGAGACCATCAAGCAACAAGTCGACGAATGCTGCGTGACGACATCATTCAGCCATCTACGAGTCCGTGGGCATCACCCGTTGTTAGTGAAGAGGAAGGATGGAACCCTACGTTTCTGCGTCGATTATCGTCGCCTGAACAAGATCACGAAGAAAGACGTGTATCCTCTCCCACGGATAGACGATGCCTTGGATAGACTCTACAATGCCAAGTATTTTTCATCTATGCGTCTCAAAACTGGCAAATCGAAGTAGACGAGAGATACCGAGAGAAGACTGCTTTCTACACTAGACGGCCTGTTCGAGTTTAAGGTCATGCTTTTGGTCTTTGCTCGGCGCCTGCGACGTTCCAAAGGGTTATGGACACAGTATTGGCAGGCTTGAAGCGGCAGACTTGCCTCGTCTACTTAGAAGACGTAGTCGTAGTTGCTTCCAGCTTCGACGAACACCTCCAACGCCTTGAAGCTGTTCTTCGGGTAAGCAAAGCCTCCGGACTTACCCAGAAGCCAGAAAAGTGCCGCTTCGCATACGAGGAGCTCTTGTTCCTTGGCCACGTTATTAGCAAGTCGGGAGTGCGCCGTGACCCGCAAAAACAGCTGCGATCGCCGACTTTCCTCCGCCCACCGACAAGAAGGCAGTGCGCCGATTTCTTGCCTCTGCACTTATTACAGGGCTTCGTCAAGAACCTTTCCCGGATTGTCGAGGCCTTGCGTACCTCACGAAGGCCGACGTCGACTTCAAATGGGAAACGCCGCAAGTCGAGGCATTTCAAGAACTAAAGCGGCGCCTGCAAACGCCGCCAATACTCGCGCACTTCGACGAAGAAGCCGACACCGAAATTCACACAGACGCAGGCAGCACAAGCTCGGCCGTGCTCATGCAGAGGACCGACGGACTTGAAGGGTTATCAGTTACGCTAGCCGGTCACTTTCGAAGGCGGAAGCGAATTACTCCACGCGGAAAAGGAAGCCTTGCCATCATCTGGGCTACAGCAAGTTCCGCCCCTACCTATACGGCGGGCCTTTCAAAGTTGTGAGTGACCACCACGCCTTGTGTTGGCTAGCTAACTTGAAAGATCCATCAGGACGCCTCGCACGATGGAGGCTCAGAATGCACGAATTTGACATCACTGTCGTCTACAAGAGCGGACGAAAGCACTCCGACGCCGGCTGCTTGTCTCGGGCAACGTCGATCCACCGCCCAGGTTGACCAGGACGATACTATTTCTTGGGACCCATAAGCACCCACGACTTCGCGGAACGTCAACGAGCTGACCCTAAGCTCAAGAGCCTCATGGACTACCTGGAAGGCAAGACAGGCGCAGTGCCGAAAGTATTCCGCCGAGAACTGGCTTCGTTTTTCCTGCGGAACAACGTTTTCCCGAAGAAGAACTTCTCGCCGCTCCGCGCCGACCACCTCCTCGTGGTGCCTTCAGCGTTACGTCCAGAGGTTCTGGAAGCGTTACACGACGACCCGACAGCCGGACACCTCAGATTTTCCCGCACAGTATCAACAATACAAGAGAAGTATTGGCCTCGCCTCACTGCCGACGTCGCCCATTACGTAAGGACATGCAGAGACTGTCACGACGCAAGACGCCGACAACTAGGCCAGCCGGACTTCTGCAACCTATCGAACCACCTCGACGGCCGTTCCAGCAAATCGGCATGGACTTACTGGGGCCGTTCCCGACGTCGACTTCTGGCAATAAATGGATCGTCGTAGCGACTGACTACCTCACCCGATATGCCGAAACAAAGGCCCTGCACAAGGCAGTGTCGCCGAGGCCGCCAGTTCTTCATTGAGAGCATGGTCCTTTGTCACGAGCCCCGGAGGTCCTCATCACCGACAGAGGTACGGCCTTTACGGCTGACCTAACGCAGGCGATCTTGAGATACAGTCACACGAACCACCCCGCCGAACCACCGCCTACCGTCGGCAGACGATGGCCTCACCGAGCGTCTAAATAAGACCTCGCCGACATGCTGGCCATGTACGTCGACGTCGAGCACAAGACGTGGGACGCCATACTTCCGTATGCGACCTTCGCGTACAACACGGCCGTGCAAGAAACGACGCAGCTTGCTCCATACAGCTTGTATACGGACGGGGTCCACAACGACGCTTGACGCCATGCTACCGGTCGGCAACCGACGAAGAAGACATCGACGTGCCCAGCTACCTGGGCGCGCCGAAGAAGCTCGACAGCTAGCCCGCCTGCGTATCAAGAGCCAGCAGACCATCCGACAGGTCGCCACTACAACCTTCGACGACTCCACACCGAATACCAACCCGAGACCTCGTCTGGTCTGGACGCCAATACGACGATGCGGACTGTTTGGAAGCTCTTGCGGCCGCTACTTTTTGTTACGCGCAACGCAGGCCGCGTTATCTTGCATGTCCCTTACTTCGGAACCGTGTCGATCATTCTTGGAACTTGGCACGCCTGACGCCTACATTACACTGACTTCTGGAATTCCAGAGATAATGCGAGAACGCGTTATGACGCGTGTATAAAAGCCGACGCATTACGCCGCTTGTCAGTCTTTCTGTCGACCGACGACTGTTCACCGCCGCCATTGCTGTTCATTGTCACTGACTGTGCTTTGCTGGGCACAACTTCGCCCAAAAAACAGATCGCCTGACATCGCTTGAGTCCTGCGCGGTTCACCGTGATGCTGCGTGTGCCACAACCACGTGACAATCATAAGCCTGTTTAGGTCCTCTGCAGGACGAAGGCCTCTCCCAACGATTTCCAATCTACCCTATCGTGAGCGAGTTGGTTCCACTTTATGCCCGCAAACTTTTTAATTTCATCGCTCCATCTAACCTTCTGCCAGCCCCTGTTGCGTTTTCCCTCTCTTGGTATTCATTGCGTCGCTCTTTGTCCTGTTATTTTTTTTTTTCCTCCTCATGACATGTCCTGCCCAGGTCCACTTCTTTCTTTTAATTGATATAATAATATCGGCTACTCCTGTCTGTTCTCTGATCCATTCCGCTCGTTTTTCATCTCTCAGCCTACCCCATCATTTTCTTTCCATTGTACATTGCGTGCTCTTTAGTTTCACCTCTAGTTTTTTCGTTATCCTCCCCGTTTCTGCACCGTACGTTGTAATAAAATAATGCAGTGATTGAATACTTTTCGCTTTAGTGAGAGCGGTAAGCTTCCAGTCATGATTTCATAATGCCTCCGAATGCGCTCCAGCGCATCTTGTTCTACGGAGAATTTTTTTCATTGGTAAGTGCTGCTGCTATTAACTGTCACAGGTATATGTATTCGGTTACACATTCTAAGGGTTCATTGTTGATTTTAAATTCCTGTTCCTTAGCTAGGCTATTGAGCATAACTTTGGTTATTTGCCTGTTCATTTTTAATCCAATTTTAATACTTTCCCAGTTCAGGTCATAAATCATGTTTTGTATTTCTTCTCGATCACTGCTAAAGAGAAGAATATCGTCTGCAAATCTTAAATTGCTTAGATATAATCCATCATTCGAATTCCCTTTTCTTCCCAGTATAGACGTTTAAAGACTTCCTCTAAATGCAGTGAATAGCATCGGGGAGATCGTATCCCCTTGTCTGACACCTCTCCCGATCGGTATTTCTTGGCTTCTCCCATGTAGGAGTAGTGTGGCTGCGCAATCTTGGTATATGTTGTTTCTGGTTTTCACGTATACGTCAGGTACCCCTTGTCGACGTAGATCTTCTAGAACGGCTTGTATTTCTATGGAGTCAAATGCTTTTCGTAGTCCATAAACGCAATATAAAGAGGTTTGTTATATACGCGTGCTTCTCAATTACTAGGTTGACAGCGTGGCTGTGGTCCATTGTCCAGTAACCTTTTCTAAAACAGCTTGTTTTCTCGGTCGGTAAAGTCAAGTGTTTGCCTTATCCTCGTAGAAATTACTTTCGTAACTAGCTTGTATATTACTGGGAGTAGGCTAGTTGGTCTGTAATTATTCAACGCCATTATGTCACCTTTCTTGTGGATTAGGATTATATTAGCATTTTTCCAACAGCGCGAACACCACATGTCTTGATACAATGCGTGAAGAGCGATGCAAGTTTCTCAAGTACAATATATATATATATATATATAGTGTAATGCAGGAGACAAACAGCGTCCTTGGTGCAGTCCGGCTGATCTATTTCTGTCAAGTCGTCTTCCTGTGCTGCTTGCTGGTCCCATAGCGCTCGCCCAAGCCGGGGTTTAGCTCTTTTTCATTGCACTCAGCAATGCTGCGAGCTCACGGACCTGTCACAAATTTCTCTGGCGGACGGTACGGGCCGGTCGTGCTGGTTGCTCTCGACCTTGCCATGATATGGCTTTGAAAGCTGTGAAGGTAATGCACACTGGTCGTCGCGTTGGGGTGCGCGGTCTCGCTGGCGTCTGCGCAGTCCCGGCTGGAAAAAAAAGGCACTGGAAGCCTTGAACACTGAGACGTTTCCGTAGCACTGACTCTGGCGGGTGGCATTGACTGTGCAGTGGTCGCCGCCGCATGACTTGCCTGCCATGTTTATTGGCTTGCGAAGCTTTCAGCGCCTCAGGTCGGCGGCACTGGCCTTACTGTGGTAGTCGTAGGTCTCGGGCAAGTTGCAACTCGCCATGTTGCTAGAGCTCTGTCACCTCAGTCTGACTTTTCTTTGCGTTCCTTTGCGCATCCGATCAGAATTTGAAACAGCAAAAAATGCATGGAAATTGTCTCATGTCGTCCTGGAAGGATGCATACGTCTTCGTGGTAGGTGGCAGCGTGACGCACACTTCAGTAGCGTTTTCATTGGCGACTTCTGTATGGAGCTCAAACAGGTTGATGACTGCAACCTCGAAAAGCTCTCTGTCTTTGAGCGTGAAGTTGTTCAGCGGTAAAACCAGTGAAACTGGCTCCGACCTCGCAAGGGGCATTTGCCTTGCATACCCCGAAATGTACTGGCTGCTAAGCGCTCATCTGAGTAACGGCGTCCACGCGCATGGTTGAGTCGTTAATTCGGAAAGCATCCTGCGCCATGGGAGCCGGCGCATACTGAAGAGATGGAAGGCATGATGACGGTGTCTCAGGCTGCAGCGAAGTGCTCTCCACCACTAGCAGTGCATTTTTAGCGTGGTTACGAATGCAGTTTCCAGGGGCCTTAGGCAGAGTATCTTGGTTAATGGTTGTCTGCCGGTGGTGTATGCAAGAGAGCTTCATACGACGATCTCTGGCGATGAGCTGCAGCGCGAAGCTGCAGCCTCGAGTTGGTGCTTCTCCTGGTTCGTGCCTCGGTGGTGGGCTGGTTGGACTCGCTGGCGAGGGCTTAGTCGAGGCAAATCCGTCCGAAAGCGACAATTAAATGGGCACTCCGCTAGTTCCAGGATGCTTGAGTCATGTCCTCAGATTTATGCCATTCCTAGACACCACCCTTGTACAATACTGGGAGTAGGCTAATTGGTCTGTAATTCTTAACTGCCTTATGTCAGCTTTTTGTGGATAAGGATTATATTAGCATTTTTTCAACTGCGCGGTACACTGCATGTCTTGATACATTTCGTGAAAAGCGATGCAAGTTTTTCAAGTACAATTTCTCCTCCGTCTTTGATCAAGTCGGCTGTTATACCATCTTCACCAGCTGCTTTACGGCGAGACATGCCTTTGGCAGCTTTGTGGACTTCGTCAGCGGTTATACATGGAATTTCTGTGTCCTCCTCTGGTTCTGTTTCTATTGAGGTTGTATGGTCTGTCTGAGAGCTGTACCTTTCAGAGTAGAAATCTTCTGCTACCATTACTATTTCGTTGAAACCGTTGATAACGTTACCTTGTTTATCTTTTAGCGCATGCATTTTGCTTTTTCCTAAGTGCAGTTTCTTTTTGACCGATTTAATGCTGGTGCCTTTTTCTACTGCTTTCTCTATTTCTCTCATGTGAAAGTTTCTTACATCTCTTTGCCTAGCTTTACTGATCAATTTTGATAGTTCTGCGAATTCTATCTTATCTTTTGAAGAGTTACTTTCATTGGTGGCGTTCTTTTAAGGCCTTGGTAGATTGGGACAACTTGTTGCATGCTTTGTTGCTTTACTCCCTAGTAATTGAGAAGTACGCGAAATATAACCTTTTATATGGCATTTATCGACTACGAGAAGCATTTGACTCGATAGAATACAAGCCGTTCTACAAGCTCTACGTCGACAAGGGGCACCTGGCGTATACGTGAAAACCATAGACAACATATACAAGATTGCACAGCCACACTACTCCTACATGAGAGAAGCAGAGAAATCCCGATCGGGAGAGGTGTGAGACAGGGAGATACGACATTCCCGATGCTATTCACTGCATGTTTACAGGAAGTCTTTAAATGTCTAGACTGGGAAGGAGAGGGAATTCGAATAGACGGGAATATCTAAGCAATTCAAGATTTTCAGACGACATTGTGCTCTTTAGCAATGATGGAGACGAACTACAAAACATGATTGATGACCTAAATGAGGAAAGTATTAAAATGGATTAAAATGAATAGGCATTAGACCAAAGTTATGCTCAATAGCCAAGCTAAGGAACAGGAATTTAAAATTAACAGTGAACCTTTAGAATGGGTAAACGAATACGTATACCTGGGACAGTTAATAACAGGAGCACCTACAAATGAAAAAAATTCTCCGTAGAATAAGGATGGGCTGGAGCGCATTCCGAAGGCATTACGAAATCATGACTGGAAACTTACCGCTCTCACTAAAGCGAAAAGTATTCAATAACTACATTCTCCCAATACTAACGTGCGGTGCAGAAACGTGGAGGATAACGAAAAAACTAGAGATGAAACTAAGGAGCATGCAATGTTGAATGGAAAGAAAAACGATAGGGGTAACTCTAACAGATAAAAACGAGCGGAATGGATCAGAGGACAGAAGTAGCTGATATTACTATATCAATTAAAAGAAAGAAGTGGGCCTGGGCAGGACATGTCGTGAGGATAAAACATAACAGACGGACAGTATGAGCGACGGAATGGATACCAAGAGAGGGATTACGCAACAGAGGTAGGCAAAAGGTTAAACGGAGCGATGAAATTAAAAAGTCTGCGGGCACAAAGCGGAACAAACTCGCTCAGGATAGGGGGGATTGGAAATCGTTGGGAGAGGCCTTCGTCCTGCAGTGCACCTAAACAGGCTGTGATGATGATGATGATGATGATGAGGCAACACCCTTGAGGTTGGCTGTGGCGATCAGCCATTATGATAGCCGATCTAGGCGTGGAGAGAACCGATCTCGGTGATACCGCCTACCCACGCGTCGGCGTCATCCCTGAAACCACATAACTCGGGTACTTACGAAATGGCCGGTGAAGGTGGAGCAGCAGCCGCCAAAGAGGCATTGAAGGGCGTCAAATAGTGTGCTTTGCGTGACAGCTGCTCAAACGTCTTGAGTTTGATCGTAGCGCACGCTGAACAGACACAGGCAACAGGAAGACACACCTGTCGCACCACAGCCACGGAAAAAGAAGTATTTGATGATGGGAAACTGCTATGCCACGGCAACGTGCAGCGGAGACCCGTTAATGTAACGCGAGGAGGAAGTTGAATTTTCCGCGCATCACGACAGATGACGCTGCCGGCCTGTTCCCATCGTTTACATGTAATCCTATGGGCGCGACGCATAATGATCGCGTTGCCGTCTCATATATTGAACATTTTCTCAGTTTTCACTCTGCAGCGTCAATAAATAGGGGCGGCGGACATTTTAGCTACAGTGAGTAATAAATGCTGAATTAATTACGTGTCGTACAGCGCTTGGACCCAGCTGCTTGCACTCACTTCATAGCAGACGACGCATGCCGCTGGAACCCATTCGCTGGCGTGTTGTGAGCACACATGCGTTAATGGCATTGGGAAGGAAGGGCGCGGGAGCTGCCGCGTGTTCTTTGTCATCTGTTGACTCTAGAACTCTCACGTGCTCCTCAGCGCGACGTCACGCCGCCGCTGCCGATCGCGGAGGCCACAGCGCGACGCGCGCGTTTCTTTTTTCGTCCGACAGAGGACGCGTCGGCGCGTGCCCTAAGGCGTGACTTTATCGGGCCGCCCGAGCGAGCCGCTGTTTCCCCTCCTCAAGAATTCTTGCTCCGTGACCACAGCGCTAACTTTCAACAACTGATTTATTTTTCCGCAGATCCCGCTCGTTCATATACCCTCAAAAACGTAGGAGGTCATGTGTGCATTGATCAGCATTATGAACGATAAAAATGGAAATCACCTAAGCAATAGTAGTACATATCTCGTGGGCATGAGAAAACACCCTCAATGGGCCTCATTTTTCTCCTTTTTGTGTTGTCATATTGCCACATAAAACCGCAATAAACCACAAACAAAAAGCACTTTACCTAGAACGCATGTTTTCAAGCTGTTTTTCTGACAACAGTATTCATGGCTTACTAACGCAGGGTCCCCAGATTTCGATATGTTTTTGGCTTCCACTCTCAGAGGTGTTGTCTTGCACTGGGTTCTACTCATTATAAACACTTCCTCAAAATTGGGTTTACGCGTACATCTTCGGCAATGCACGACAAGAAAAACCAAGAAGACCCACGTTGCTTACTTTGTTTTAGATGCGAAGCAGATTATGACGGGGGGGCTAGTCACTCCCTCCCTCCATCCATCCGCCGTGTGGCGCCCACACCCGCACTGCGCATGCGCAGCCTCCTCCATCTCCTCGCTTTGCTCTCATCTCTCTCCGAACGGTGCGCGTGGACTATGGAACGCTCTTTCTTCGATGAGCGCTTTACAGCTCGCAAGAAACGAGAACGCGCCCTTCCCGCGAGAGACAACACTGACGCAGGCAGCGTCTACTAGCGTCAAATCGATGCAAACGCGACACATAGTCAAAGCTATGCAAACGCTGTGTGCACCCCCGCGCTGCTTCGCATCGCCTCATGGTCCCCATTAGCGGGAGATGGTGCAATTTTTTATGTTCTCCTAATCTGTCATTGATACGTCGATTGGTCAGCCCAATGCAGGACCTTCCATACGTTAAAGGGATCCGGTAGACAACGCACGTGCTACACTTAACAAATTCATTCTCGGCTCTGTGCTCCGTATTGCGTGCGTTGTGTGTGGTCTTATCTCGCCGTGTCTTCCTACACAGGCTCACCAATTTGTTGGGTGCTGAAAAAAAAAAACTACGCGAACGTCACTTCTTTCTGCTATCTCGTTCAGTCTACGGGGGATTTTACGTATATATGTATGATGGCAACGTTCCTTATTTACGGCTGTGCTAGCATCATCCACTTGCACGGAACCTGTCCGCTGTGCCTTCTTTAGCAGGCCCTCTGCAAATGATGTGAGGATGTGGTTCAGACGTAGTTCGGACTTTCAGTTCCATGACAAAGGCAACGTTGGCGGCATTCCTAAGTCAGTCGAAAGCGCAGCGTCGAGTTCGTCGAAGACGCCCTTAGGAATTTTCCTTGGTCTGGCCACGCCATTGTAATGACGTAGACACAGAGACAGCGCCTTTGCTACAGGCCGGCTGTTGTATTTCTTTCACATTGTTTTCCTTGCTTCTCTTCGCTTCTGCCATAGCGCGAGCGCTCAGCCACGGTTGAGCTCGTTGCCATATACAGTATATTTATATACATGAAACAAGAACACTAAAACCGCGACAAGAACAAACCTAACCGCTTTAAAAATAGCTAAACTTTTATCATACGAGATGCACTCGTCACATATCAGTAATGCTTGTCTTCACGCCTCTCCGAAGCGGCTTGGTAACAGCACACCGCCATATGTATCGTACTCCGCAATTCACCTCTGCCGTGCGCTGAGATTGTTCGATAACCGATAGTTGATGCTTGTACTTTCGCTCTATTCTATACGCACTGTTGTAAACGCGTTTCTTCATTTCTTTCTCGTAAAAGCGCACCCGAAAATGCGCAGGTATATACGCAGCCTCCATCCTCGCCAAGGTGCTGCTGTTTCTCTATCGTGGCTGCATCGTTGACGCACAACTTTATCAAATGTTAAATCGTACTTAATAACTGAAAATAATAACTGAGAGGCACCGTTGCTTGGCTGCATCACTTCTTCTGTCCTCTGCAAGTTTTGAATACAGCAAGCGGGAACCAGGTTTTCAGCATCAGAGAGCCACAGCATGTGTTCTATTACAAAGGAGGGAAAATAACCATGAAAATCCCTGCTGTAGCGCCTAGGGAACCCTAATTTGACGAGACCACTTAACTTCATAAGGTCAATCAGCAAGTTTCGAACTATCGCTTCGCAATAATCTGCGCTCTATGTCGCGTAGCCTTGATTGGTTGTGCTGCATGGAACTACTGAAACGAAGCGCTGTTGCTCCCTTACGCGTAATCGTATGATTACGCGTAAGGGAGCGTTGCTTATGTTCACGGTTGTGAAAATCGGGTGGGAGTGCGACACTGGTGCTGGCAACGCCGAGGTAGGGTTGTCAGAAAGCAGACTTGATGAGCCTAATATTATTACGTTCTGCTCACGTGGCACCAGCGCATTGCGAATGCTCGCAGTCTTCGTTGCAGCACGTGCAGTTGGATATGTGCGTATATAATGACAGCGACGAAAAGTAAAGTTACTTGGAAGTTTGGGCTTGTCCGTGTCTCCTTTCTGTGTCCTCGTCATATTTGCGCGCAAGTCATCTTTAACTCACGTATGCACCAACTAGCCCATCAGAAAGTCTTACTGAACTGTCAACTTTGCACGATACTTTACACTTTTACCGATTTGCAACCGCACGCTACTATAGCGGGGCATGCCATTCAGATATGCGCCTTGCGAGTTCAGATTACTGCTAGTTTTGCATGCATAGCAAATGTTCTAGGCTATGAGCATTAACAAAGAGATTGGTGAAGACAAAAGTGAGCGATAGACAGGCTGCTTACGTAGGCTAAACAAGTGTACTACCAAGCGAGAAGTTCCTACACCCTATTGTAGTGTTAAAATTAGAAAGAACTTACCCTGGGACACTGTACTGAGCTGTTACGTTGTAGAGGCGCTGCGCCTTGCGGTTGACCATGATGTGCGTGCACTTCTCACCCTGGTGGAATACGCTGGCCGTGGCTCGCACAATCCACCACTTGCCCAGGAACTGCGAAGGAACCTTTGTGACGCCGGATGGTAATCTCGATCGCAACTAGACAAGTGTAGCAGCGTACATCTGTGCGAGTAAACATATCTCTTACATTACACAGTCGAAAAAATAATAAGTTTTCGTTTTGCTTATACAAAGGAGGTCGATTCTGCAAATTATTTTTGGAAGCCCCTAATTTTACAATATGCCGCTACGTTATGATGTATATATGCGCCCGAATTCCATGGAACGTATTACAGCTCATTTAATAAAGGTGTGAAGCTTTCTGCCAAATAGCGTGTTGGTAGATAGTTTAGCATACACTAGGGATGCCGCCGTGCGGAAACATATGCCTTGAACGTACTCTCTTCACTTTTTATAGATAATTTTCTAATGCTTCCTTCCAAATGCACGTAATGAGACAAAAGACGAGCGTTGAGTTTGCATGAAGTACCTAGCAATAACAGCCAATTTACATGGTTTACTGAAGGGTACGTTTGGATAATAAAATGCAAGCCACCTAATATCAGGCAGAATACCATGCTGATCTGAGATACCGCCTTTGGGGCTGAGCGAAATGAGAGCGTGCTGATTTTTTCATCACAATATGGACGTATGCGTCTTATCTGCCCCACGTTCAAAGCACACGCATTATGTGTTGAGCGCGATATCTACTAAAGTTCATGAGCGCAAATTACAGCTGGTCACAAGTGCTTGAATGTGTTTATTTATCTCTTGGTATGTAGTTCACTCAGGAATAGAAATTAACGTTTCCGCTATTTCCGTGTCCGGGTTTTCCCGTTCACTTTAATCCGGGTGGCAGCTAAATTATTCCGAGCATAAGCGAAGTAATCTGAGCTCCAAACTATTTAATCTAGGCGCACAACACTTAATCGGAGCGCCAATGTACTTAACCTAAGCGCCAGCGCCAATAGTCCGCGTGCCAATGAGTTGAATCCAAGTGCCGCCACGTATAATGCAATCGCCAGAACCTTTAACTCGAACGCCACTGAATTAATCCATGCTCGTTAATCCACAGGAGGATTACACGAGATAGGATGGTCTAAATGCCCGAACAAAGTTAACATGAGACCATAAAAGTAATTTTTCAACCAGTACTTGCTGCTGTTTATGAAACGAGATATACTGCGGTATTCATCACTGACGCCTTGGTCCGAAACCTTAGGATAGATATGCAGGGTGCTGGCTCAGGTGATAAATGTGTGCTTGAGAGCCTGTGGTACGGGCGTAATTTATTTAAGCACCGATTCGGTTTATACTCATGTTCACCACTGCATGCTGCAGATGTTCAGTGCTGTCTGCTACCAGGCGCATTAAGGACGCTTTTTTTTGCAAAAGAATGAGCACGGGCCTGCTTGGCGTGGTGAGTGGTGCTGACTCACCGACGTCGTTCCGCCATTTGTTCTTGGGCGCACAAATGGGGGAACATGGGCTCACAGTACACGGCTGGAGATAACGACAACACTGAGTTCATAAAGAATGCATGAGTCACTGCAATAAATATCAGCTCTCTCTTCTATACTTTCTGGTTGTGTTATATTTCATATTGTGGCAAGTGTATTTGAACGGTACTGCCGTTTTCGCCCCAATATGGCTGTTCCTTGTGTATGGATTAAGGTAAACCTGCTTGCGATTGGATTAAACTCACTGGCATACGGCCTATTACGCTGGCGCTAGGATTAAATACGCTAGCGCTCAGATTAAGTCTTCTGCGTCTAGATTAGATGGTTTGGCGCTCGGATTAATTTAGCGGACACTTGCATTAAAGAAAACCTGTAGAAAGATTGCACATGGCGAAAATGGACAACCAGTTTTGAATGTTCTTTTCGGTTTGTCCTTGATTGACATAGGTTATAATGTCACTCGCAAAAAAAGAAGACACACAACTGCGAAATGGACGAGACAGAGTGAAGAAGGGACACCACAACGCTGGACTAACTGGGCTTTTTTCGAACGGAGCAGTCATGAAAGAAGACCTTTAATGCATTAGCAGGATGTTTCTATTGGCGATGTGTGTGATGATAGCAGGTTCTTGGACAGATTTCGTTTTCGCAACGACTCTCTCAGCCGAAGCCTCCGAGAGTCTAATTGAGGACAAAGCCGTTTTTCACAAAACACACACACACACACACACACACACACACACACACACACACACACACACACACACACACACACACACACACACACACACACACACACACACACACACACACACACACACACACACACACACACACACACACACACACACACAGGCTTTTTATTAACCTGTTGCAAAAAGAGAAAAACTATACGACAAGCACTTGAGAGAGAAACGAAAGCGTAGCAGAACGGAAAAAGCAGTACGTCCTAATAAAGTCTCTAATGCGCTACGAGAGTCCTGGCAGTTTCATCTCCAAGGGTCCGATAGTGATGTGCGAAGGCGACGCGGGAGACATGCATGGCTCACCAAATCGTCGATGAGCTTGAGTGAAGAACAAATGAGCGAACTGCAGCCGGCTTGGAAAGGACGACACCGGATGTCTCGTTGCGACAGAGGACGTGGGCGGCTAGGCGGAATATTGGCCAGGCATCTGAACAAGGAACTGGGACCCGTAGCCCGGCAGTTCCTGCTCTGCCTAGGGGCACAGGATTCATCAGGTGATTGCCTGGAACTTGGGAGCCACTGGGGTTCCGTTGGCTGGAGTCGGGTCAGCAGGAGATCCCGGTCGGGTGAATCCCTTGTGGCTCGGGTCCACAACCCGACTGCCGTCTTCAACGCCCGGCCCGGTGGACGATCCTCTTCCTTCCGTTGCCTTTAGATGCCCGTCTCTAATACTGTGCTGTAAAGACTACTGCTCATGGTGCACATCCACTTATAAGACTTGTATAGCGACTCATTGTACTTTATACCCCGCCACGGTGGTCTAGTGGTTATGGTACTCGGCTGCTGATCCGAGGGTCGCGGGATCGAATCCCGGCTGCGGCGGCTGCATTTCGATGGAGGCGAAATGTTGAGGCCCGTGTGCTGCGCGATGTCAGTGCACGTTAAAGAACCCCATGTGGTCGAAATTTCCGGAGACCTCCACTACGGCGTCTCTCATAATCAGAACTGGTTTTGGGACGTTAAACCCCACAAAAACAAAAACAAACAAAAAAATCATTGTACTTTATCATCGTCACCTGTCAGGCCTCCCTCTATCTCTATTTATCCCTTTTCCCCTTACCCCTGCGAGGAGTAGCAGACCAGAGACACTCTCCAGGCAGACATCTCCTCCTTTCCTCTCATTAAACGCTTCCTTCTTCTTCTTCTTCATTGTGGTAAGTAAAGTAGTTTACGTAATAACTAGACACAGTCGATAGCACATACCGCGCCACGAAGGCATCATTCATGTTTACTTGTGCCACATTCACCCGTCAACGTCATTGCCGTACTTGGCCACTTAACGCTGCAGTTTCCTTTACGCCATGACCCTGGAAGAGTAGTCAGCGGGGAAACGCCATCCACGACGAAAGGTGACCGGTGTTCTACCACTGTGCTATAGGCCGCATATTCTAGGCTGTACGAAGGCGGCGTAACTTTTAAGTGCGAATGCACTTCTTAAAGGGGCCCTGAAACCATATTTTACTCGCTGAGTTTTGCATCTAAACGGGTTCGTTGTATTGTTCTGAGGTAAATGCAAAAAGAATTTTCGAGATCGATGTAGGCAAACGCAAGTTATTCAACTTACAAATTCAAAATAAAAGCAGACGACAGATATCGGCATCCCAAGGCGTGAATGCTGCTTCCAATCAAAACGCGGCTTACATCTTGCAGAACCGGAACCGTGCTGCCCTCTGTGGCCTTCCTACCACAACCACCACGTGGGCCGCACAGCGATCCTTGTGTCAGTTACAAGCAAAATGAAGTTGTAATGCCCAAATTTGTACCTTTAGCAAGCATAAAACACGTTCTGAATTTGGAATTTCTTATATTCGGTGCATTATCGATATGTGCGATGTATATTTTTATTCCCTACTGTTCCCGGCCAATCAGAACCTGCAGCAAAGCAGCATGGTGATGTCATATCCGCTCGGAGAAACTGTTGATGTATGGCGCTGCAGTCAGCGCGGAAACCGATTTCAGGTACAAATTAAAATATAATACGGTTCAATTTCGCCGCTCTCACTGGTGTTTCGGTCATCGTCAAGTCCCACACAAAGCAAATGTGCAATAAAATCAATGTGCGTAAAATGCGTTTCAGGGCCCCTTTAAGCGACCCCGAAAACTCCGCCGGCATCCGCGCTGCAGCGACTTGCGTTTGCTTTTTTTTTACTGTCTTGTTTGCGTCGCTGTGTCGTGTGCTGTTGTTCTCCGCTACCTTGAGCGCAGAATGAAGTAACTCGCGTTTCCTTCGCTGTTCTGCAGCTACAGCACAGTCGATGTGATGCTGTTGCGCAAAGCTCATACTCCTTGTTTAGGATGCAGCGAGAACCACGAAGTGCTTAACCCCGATGCTTACATCCAGAATCGCTAAGTTTGGTGTCGCCAGAAGGCTTCACTTTCTTGTAAAAGGCCTTAATGTGTCACCGAAAGCACCAAAGCAAAAAAAAAAGAAAAAGAACTTTCACGCGAAGTTGAGTGAGTGCTCGTAGTTGTTTCTTCGGCCTATGTTCTCTGAAAGAACACCACGGGGTCGTGTCTCAACAACCATGCACAAAGAATTTAATATATCTGACAGCTGGAGCGAAATAGTCTCACATACCTTGTGGGCAGTGATTTGTACTTTCAACCAGTATTTTTTTATCAGTAAGTATCAATTACATATTTTTTACCTACTCAAAATTTTAAATATCACTTTAATCCCTTATATTTCAGTTAGAAAGTTACAGCTCGGTTCAGATAAACCGGGAATGATTCCCTTCATGCTGAACCTTGTCACATTTGTTTGTTTTTTTTACCAGTAAGGACAAGCAGCCTTGAAGTATACGTGGAATGCGAAATGAATGCGCGCTGCAGGCGATATTTGACAGTTACATATGATGCATCTCGGAACACGCTTACGCTTATCTCGCTGCCATTTAAGTCGTGACACATTTCGAACTTCCTTGCGTGGCGAAGACATGTACGCTGCGACGACAAACGCACGCAGCCGTGCATTTGCCAAATCATCACTCGGGACGCTTGAGCAGCGGTGCGCAAGCACGCGTCTATTTCATATTACAACGGGTATTTCGCGATTTTTGTTTCCTTTTCGAAATGCTTGATGTCTGGGTTATCTGAGGCGGAATACTACTTTGCGCGGACTTGTTAGCGATTAAAGCAGTATTTATGAAGTCTACTAATTACAAGGAATATTAATTGACACTTAGTCATAAAATGTAGCCGTTGTAAGTACACACGTACGACTACTGCAAGTGTGAATTTAGCTGAGAAATTTTTTCTAGAACTTCTGCCTTTCTCAGAAATTTATTGCATGATGGGACGCCCTATTAATTATGCACTTTCTGGAACGCAAAACACCTGCACGGCTGTAAATAAAGAGTGGGTATGTCATGAAAACATGTCTTTCTTGTACTTCCCTTTTATAGAACACGCAAGTGGCTATTTGTTGCTTACCAACGCTTTGGTTTCTCCGGAGGGTGCAGTTAAATTTTAGATGTTGTGATGATGATATCTTCCTCTCTCGATGATGGTTCCGATGTCCGCGGCGACACGTTGAAGGACGGAATCTGGAGCAAGATGTCCTCACAGCAAAACACTCAGGTTTATTTACATTATTTACAAAACTTGGCCGGGGCGGCCAGTACTGTCACAGACATCAAAACACAACTGGGCTCAAACCACACCAAGTGGTTCGTTCCGAGCCCTTAACGTTTGGACTCAAACGTGAATAAGCACTAAGCTTTAAAACTTCATCATAACTCATCAGAGGCAGCGCCAAGCTCGACCTCTGACCACCTTGCCGCGTCTGCGACCCAAGTAAGCGCTAAGCTCTCCCTTCTCCGATTCTCTTTTCTCCGTTAAATACACTTGATCGCTTCTGTGACCGCCTCCTGGGACCAACCCATATGCAGCACTTTACCAATCACGTACACGTTCACCCTCTCCATGAGAGCCTACGGTTACGCCCTCGCGGTCGTACATTTCGACCCGCTTGCTGCACCGAGCTTCACCGAAAGATATCATCCACTAAACACGTGATCAGTTAGCAGAACTCTGTAGCAGGCCTACATTGCCACTCTGTTTACCCGGCGGCATGCAACCCAGCCGCACTTCAAGAGAACCGTTTGACAGGTCTATCGTACCCAAAAGCACTTCCGCACATTTCCACGGTGGGGTCATTTCTTCCGAGGGGCAACTGCTTGACAACCTTTCAACCGAGCGGGAAGGTCAAAGGATTACTTTGACAGCGAGCTCCCGCTGTCTTTGGAAGCGACTCCCCCCCTGTTGTTGCTTTCTCGGATACTCTTCCGAAATGTCCTACATGCCGCCGTGAAGAGACCTGTCAACCGTCATGTCAGCCCTATGCTGTGCAGCTATGTCCGTCACAGCAATTACTGACCACGTGCGTCGCGGGAGCAAAGCCGCCACTTCTGCTGCGTACAGAGTGCATACCACGACGTTTCTACAGGAAAAGCCATGCGCTAGGGCGCCGTCGCCTGCTCTTCTCCGTCGATCTGCCCGCCGAACATAACACCTTCCAACCCAAGAATGTTGTATGTACACTCGTTGTACATACAACATAAAAAAAAAACTTCCCTGCGGGCGGGTTGACGGGAGCCGCGCGGGGTCACATTGCGGTACACATCTGCGGTTAGCATTTCCCAATCTGATCGCTCACACTTGAACAAAAGCACACACACAACAACAACAACAACAAAAAAATTACAGAACATCCTATACATCATGATACAATACTAACGAACACTGCTGTACCGTTGTCAACTGTTTGTGGATTGTCCAACGCACTAAGTTGCACACGCACACACACACACAAAAAGGAAAAAAATAATACACACAGTCACAGAGGCCCACACTGAGTTTTCTCACATGTTGGACCCTGTTCTGTACATTCCTTGGTGCACCCTAGCACTTGGCCACCATTCACGCACCATACACTCACTGACGTTTAATCTTACAAAAGTACCCTTGAATGCGGGTGCCTATCGTAGTCTTTATCAAAACTACACTTTCCACCTCTAAACATCAGCTTCCTCTGCTGATACAAACTGTCTAATCGCGTCAAGGCATCAGCGCACTTCTCGACTGAAGCATTTAGATCGCGTGAGCGAAGTGAATGGCACTCTATCAAGCACTCTCCTTCTCGAGAATGTGCGACAGGTGTGGCAAAACTGACATACTCTTCTAACACGGGACAAAAAAGTGAGCGGATAATGAATGAAATAAACAGCCAAACTAAAATAAACGCTCTTCCCGTGCTCCTACAGCACGACTGCCAGTGCCTTCCAGTGTCCGATGTCACCTTCCGAGTCCGTGCATTGCGAACAAGCTCATTCGTCTCGTTTCTCGAAAAATGCTCGTCACGCGGTGCACCATGTGCGGACGCCAAGACTTCCCCGTGGCGCGTTTCACGCACGACCGGTTCGCGACACTGCCTTTTGTTCACTAGCTCATGGTGGTACAATAAGCTTCCAGGCATAGACATTCCATGCGTCTCCTCACGCGCCTGATCACATGCAGTCCGCTAGTGAGCCTGTCTTCTCTTTGTTCTTTTTCGAACATTCCGTTGCCCGGTTCATTCGCTGAAGCATGTGACTGTGCCTGAGACCCTTCTTTTGAATCGGGCCTACGCCCGGGCACCTCCTCTGCGCTTATTTCGCATTCACCATCGGGTTCTTGAACAACTTGCTCCGCTCTTACCATACGAACCGCAAATTCTACCGATTCTCTCTGAATTTGCCTGAGCTTGTCGAAAGTGCACGGCGCTAGCAGAGCATCTACTCCTTTTCCGAGCTTATCGGTAACCGCGCACAATTCAACTACTTCAGGGGTAGCACCTCCTTCTGAAGAATAAAGGCCCAAGGGTACGTAAAGTAAGTCTGCTGGGACTGCATGCCCGAATGGCCCTCTAAGACGTACTTTTCCTACACCTTTGAACTTCAATTCAGTAGGAATTAGTTCTCGTCTGAGAACTGTTATCTCAGATCCAGAATCTAAGCATGCTTTGAACGTGCGTCCCGCGCTCACCAACTCAACCCACGTTAAGTTCGACCTACTGGCCTTATCTTTCACGGGAATTCCCCCTGAAAATTCACATGCGGCCCCCGCAACAAATTTCTCAAGCGGGAGTCTAGATGTTCCCGCTGCTGCCGTTGCTTTCGGCTTCGTTTGTGGGCACTGCCAACGACAGTGGCCATTCTCACCGCATCCGTAACACTGAGTTACCTTCCCCTTCGGTTGGGGTGGCCTGTCCGCCGGGCGGAGATTAACCCTTTCGGAACTCCTCCAACTACCAGCGGCCGTTCTACCCGATCTTATACGCACAGTACTCTCGTCGTACTTTTGCGCCAGCTTCGCTAGATCCTGGGGTCTTAGCCACTCCGTCGTCTCGTGCTGTAGTACGTACGTGCGCACGTCTTCCCCCATCAGCTGCTTGATCCGATCCGAAATCATTAACAAACGCAGCTCCTCCACGCTCTTTATCTCCCTGCTGCGAAGATAATAATCAAGCAGGACCTCGAGCCTAGTTGCGAACTGCCCCCACGTCTCATCTCCTTTCCGGCAGGCGTACAGGCGGCGTTTATATTCCTCAGGAGTGAGCTTGAGTTCCTGCAATATCAGGTCGCGAACCTCCTCGTAGGAAAGCACTCGTGCGTCCGCCTGGTTTGCTACCAATGTGCGCACTTCTCATTTAGAAACGGCAGAATGATAGCGCCCTGCACGTCTTCTGGAATTGCACAACTCCTGAGCATGTTTTCGGCGCTCCGGAACCATGCTGGCACGAGCTCATCAGACACTGGCATTGGCGACAACACTGCCCGTAACTGACCCGCATACCGCGCCAGGTCACATCTATCGCTATGCCCTGTATCACTTTGCTGAAACTGAAGCTTTAGTTTTTGGAGCTCGATTTGAAGCTTCAAAGCCTCAATCTCCAGCTCCTTTATCCGCACCTGTGCAGCGGAATCATTAGCTTGCACACGAAACGCATCTGAGTCCTCAAGCTCCGCTGATGCCTCGTCGCGATTTACCTCGTGCTCATCAGAGCTAGTACCTGCCATCTGACTCCTGGTAACTCTAGAGGTTGCCATGGTGCACCCGGAGAAAACAGAACAGGGACCCGCCTGTGGTTCGGTTCGCTGTACACCGATGCGTCGTGTCACGCTGCTACCACGTCGTTACGTGGTGGAGACTTCCGTCGGTCGGTCCAGGGCACGTGTTCTCCGGTGTCCCGGGTTGCAGCCACGCTGGTTCAGGCTGTACCACTTGGGCTGGAAGCACTGTGCAGAGTCCAATGTCTCTCTCGCCTCACCCACTTCTCGGGTGATCGTCAGGAACGCTGGATGAGACGCGGATTTCCAGCCGTGAAGTGGAGATCTTCCTGCGGATGTCTTCACCTTTTCAGGGCTTGCATATAACTGCTGGTTGCTTCACCGTCCTCCAGAAAGCCGCCGCGGAATCCTGTCGACTGATGATGATATCTTCCTCTCTCGATGATGGTTCCGATGTCCGCGGCGACACGTTGAAGGACGGAATCTGGAGCAAGATGTCCTCACAGCAAAACACTCAGGTTTATTTACATTATTTACAAAACTTGGCCGGGGCGGCCAGTACTGTCACAGACATCAAAACACAACTGGGCTCAAACCACACCAAGTGGTTCGTTCCGAGCCCTTAACGTTTGGACTCAAACGTGAATAAGCACTAAGCTTTAAAACTTCATCATAACTCGTCAGAGGCAGCGCCAAGCTCGACCTCTGACCACCTTGCCGCGTCTGCGACCCAAGTAAGCGCTAAGCTCTCCCTTCTCCGATTCTCTTTTCTCCGTTAAATACACTTGATCGCTTCTGCGACCGCCTCCTGGGACCAACCCATATGCAGCACTTTACCAATCACGTACATGTTCACCCTCTCCATGAGAGCCTACGGTTACGCCCTCGCGGTCGTACATTTCGACCCGCTTGCTGCACCGAGCTTCACCGAAAGATATCATCCACTAAACACGTGATCAGTTAGCAGAACTCTGTAGCAGGCCTACATTGCCACTCTGTTTACCCGGCGGCATGCAACCCAGCCGCACTTCAAGAGAACCGTTTGACAGGTCTATCGTACCCAAAAGCACTTCCGCACATTTCCACGGTGGGGTCATTTCTTCCGAGGGGCAACTGCTTGACAACCTTTCAACCGAGCAGGAAGGTCAAAGGATTACTTTGACAGCGAGCTCCCGCTGTCTTTGGAAGCGACTCCCCCCCTGTTGTTGCTTTCTCGGATGCTCTTCCGAAATGTCCTACATGCCGCCGTGAAGAGACCTGTCAACCGTCATGTCAGCCCTATGCTGTGCAGCTATGTCCGTCACAGCAATTACTGACCACGTGCGTCGCGGGAGCAAAGCCGCCACTTCTGCTGCGTACAGAGTGCATACCACGACGTTTCTACAGGAAAAGCCATGCGCTAGAGCGCCGTCGCCTGCTCTTCTCCGTCGATCTGCCCGCCGAACATAACAGGTGCGAAGTGATATGTTAAAGCCGCTCAGTAGCTCTCTGCAGCCAGGGACCCTTGCTATTAATCAATGACAGCACCGGACTTTGGGATTAGCTAGAAGGTCGCACCACCAGGTACGTCTGTCCTTTGCGAACCCGGAAACATCATAGGATGCATCGAATGATAAAAATGGTCTATCCGGAAAAAGCTACGAGTTAGGTCTGCCAACCTATATAACACCTATTTTGGCGGACTTCTGAAAATCGTGGCCGAAAAGTTGTGCAAAGTTACATATAATCTGGGAATAATCGTTCACGCAATTGATGGTTCGCAATTTTCACTTTTTCAACACCGACTTCTCGCGTACGGAATGATGCAAGGTCGAAACTTATTAGGTAGGGATGCAGCGGCTTCTCCTTTTTATGCCCAGTAAAAATTTTCATGTGCTGACCCAGGCAAGACCGCGCCGAGCTCCCAAAATCAGCTCTCAATCTGTTGACAAACCGTTTATCATAGGAATGTTCTTTTTATGTAAGTAGATCGTCGTTTAAAGACAGCGCACACTTAAAAGACACTGAGCGCCTCTGAGCAAATCCGGTCCCATCGAGCCATGCTGTACGGTTTTACAAGCCACAATATCATTTACGTATGCCATTTAGCCCGGCAATTCTTGCGGGGCAGCAGTAACTGTTTCACGGGACAGGCACTGAAATGCGGAGCAACAATTCCATGCTGCGACGTAACGTACAGCGCGAGTATGGTACGCGAGCCTGCTCGAGCTTCGTACTGCATACAGCCCATGCTCTACTGGCGCCATCTCGTGCCGTCAACGTGAGAAGCGTCACTCCCGGCAGCTCTCTGAGCCCACTACCCGTATATTCTAGTACACTGTAGCACCGGCTCCGCACCGCTCTCCGCGCCGTGACGTCACGGCGCGTTGTGCAGCTGGCGCCTCCGCGCCGTGGCTGCGCGCGCCGCGCCGGCCCCTCGCACCCTCTCCGCGCCGTGACGTCACGGCGCCATGCAGCTGGTGTGCCTCTCCCCCCGTTAGGTTTGCACTCACCCTACTTCATATATAAATGTGTGTGTGTGTACAAATGCATCATGACAACAACACTTTAAATCATAATCATTAATTACACTTAATCATCATCATCAGTAAAAGTGCTTTGCACTTAAAAACGGCCAGACCTCCGTGGGTCGGCTGGCGCGTGCTCTCTCGCTGCCGTCTCCTTCGCTCGGCTCTGCAGTTTAGTCGCGCGCGCCCCCTCATAGCATCACCCCGTGCTTCGCACTTCCTCATACTCCCCTTCGGGGAAATGCGGGTTTTTTTTGTTATCCCGCTTTTTTGCCTCTTCATCGATGAGGTCATCAGGCTCCACGCGCGCTTCGAGACAGACTTTGGAACGTGCCTAGAATGGTGCCGCCATCCATAAGAGGCGAAGTGCTGTACTGCTTGACTTCACTTCTCCTGGAAGGCGGCACCGTCCCAGGCAAAGTGCGCTTCGATGCCCGCACGAGCGCGCCGGGACAGAGGGAAAGAAGTGAGGTAAGAAAGAATACACGCCGCATTCGTACAGCTTCCAGCATGTGCGCCGACAGCGTAGTGGGGTAGAACCGGCCACCGTTCTTCGTAGAGTGGGCGCTGTGAGTTCGATTCCCTGCGCAGACAGAGAGAAAGGATTTTATTGCTTCCCGGGGAACTACGTTGGGGCCGCCCCATCACGGGGAGTCCTGGGTAGTAGAGGGCCGCGCTCGCACCTAACAGGGAGACCGTGCCTGTGTGCTCTTTCTCAGGCCCTCTGGACATACCGTAGTTGCTCGCAGAGATCGCCGCTTTTAATGGCGTTCTCCAAGTGTTATTGTTGGTCAAAATCAGCGTCTTTTAACGCGGGGCACTGCCACAGCACGTGAGATACTCAGGAGTATTCAGTGCCGCATTCTGGACAGTCCGGTGTTACGTCCGGGACGGAGTGGCTAATCTACCTAGGGAAGGGACGGACTTTGAAGCATTCGAAGAGCCGACGAAAGCGGCCGGGATAGTTTCCGGTGAGGTAACAGGAGCGACTTCCGTGTTAGGTCATAGTGAGTCGTGATTTAGTGGAAGGTGAGGAGAGGCTCCCCGTCCCATCTCTCAGATCCGCCCCGGAAGCCGACAGAACCGTCGCGGTGTATAAGTCCTCGCGTGCTGTCGTGTACGAATTCGTTAAGATTGGAGATCCCGGCCCACATGGGCACCAATTCCCCTGCGCGTAAAATGAAATTTTTCTGCGTGCTTTTCTTTGTTCTTACACGTATGTTCTATTGCGTCCCTTCCGTTGCGAAAATGACGTCGTGGGGTCGTCGTCGACTCCGGAATAAGACACTTCCGTGTAAAAACGACTCCTATGTTTGAGGTTTAGGACCAGACTGATTGTATTGTACAGCTGTTTCCCGCGAGAGGCGGAAAACGGGCGCGGCGCGTGGAGAGCAGGCCCTTTCTTGTCCCCTGCCAGAGTGGGCCGAGTGCTACCGCCGGCGAACGAAATACAAAGAGCTTTGTTTGCATCTCTGTCTTATATTTCTCAAATTGTTAATGTATTCCTCGTTTATTTATTGTTTGTATGCATATTATTGTATATTTTTTCACACTGTCTTGCTGTACTGTATTATTGTATATTTTTGCACACTGTCTTGTGCACCTGCCCGAAGTGCCTCACGAAGAGCGGGCCAAGTCAGGAGACACACTCTCCTTTTGCCCCCTTCGTGGGCATTTTTTGAAAATGGCCAAATAAAATGAAATGAAATGAAACATGTGTGGAGGGCAGTGAAATACCGTGATTTCCAACTTCTTGGAAAAATTGCCCCGGCGTCGGCGAACGCTGTACAGGCTCCCACCCCAGATCGCGGAGCACGTAATCAAAAGGGAAGAATGCAGAGATGCGCGAGCTAGTATTCGAGGTGAAGAGTTTTGACATGGTCGAGAGGAACGACTTCCTCCTTGTATCGAACACGGATGGTCACTTTTGCGCGAGCGCGATAGCACTCGGAAAGCCCCGTCGTATGCAGGGGCAGCGGCGCAAGGGTTGGAACACATGGGTTGCCACATGTCCGTGAAGGAGATTTTTTCACTTGGACGGACGCGTAGTGGTGTGGGTTGCAGGCGCTCGAACCAAGAATGTGGCCTTTGGTTTGGCTGTATACGATGTAGACGCTCCACCATTCCATTGCTCGCTGTTTAGTTAGCGGCACTATATTCCAGCCGAGGCCATAGAAGCACAGGAGAACGGCGTTCCTGGACCAGCAGGTCCTACTGGTGAAGGGGTTGGCGCGTTTGCGCATGCATTTTGCATTGCTCATCGGCGACGGCTTTTTTAACCGAACCTTTGTTGAAGGGCTGTCGTTGGCGCCGAGGGCACTTCAGGTGAGTAGTAGCATGGTCCCCACCACAGGATTCGCACTGGTGAGGGCTGGGATGGTCGATGCTGCGCTACTTACACACGGTGACGTCTTGAGTGGGGCAGTGATCTGCCCGGTGCTAAGTTTGAGGCGCGTTTCGCAGGCCTCTTAGTGGGAGCGCTATAGGTAGCAGCGTAGCTCTGCTCTAAGGAGCGGGACGAAGTGTGGAATGCGTAGGCTTCGAAGGTGACTATCGCAATATTCGTCTGGCCCATCATCCGAGCTTGTAGCATCTGCTTTCCATGCGTTTGTATTTCCTCCGCCAGCATATGTGAGGGAGTGCCTGGTTGCAGTCCCGGCACAATGACTAAGCACGAATCGTCGGGGGCTGCTACATATGCAGAAACGGGGTAGGTGGGTTGGCCGAGTGAAAGCTCTTTCTTGCACCTTCGATCAGCAGAGAGCGAGAGAAACAAGGGAAGTGAAAGGCAGGGGGGTGAACCAGAAGCGCGTCCGGTTTGCTATCCTACACTGGTGGAAGGGGGGAATAGGGGGTGCAAAGAGGTAGAGGCAGCAGGGCGTCCGCAGCATGTGGTGATGTGGTGCTCATTAAGGCCAAGTTGTTTTCCGGCCTGGTAGACGACTAAGTCAATATGAGTGCTAATATAACCCGCGGATATGTTTACGGTTTCTTCTTAGCAGCCGACAACGCAGAAGCCACTCGAAACCCGGTGTGGTAGGCAAAGAAAGCTTCACTTAAAAAGAGCGGGAGGAATTGAGTGCCGCAACTGGCGCACACTGCTGACACCCGAAGGCCGAACAGCTTTGCGAGGTAAACGCATGTGAAACGAGAGGAAAGCGATATCAAAGAGAACGCAGGGTGATTTGATGGTTTCTGGGGTTTTACGTCCCAAACTATCTGTGACTGTGAGAGACACCATAGTGGAGGGACCCGCAAATTTTGACCACATGCGGTTCTTTAAAAAGAGAACAAATGAAAGAGAAGTGTTAATTATTGCTATTCACAACGATCCTGAGGCAGAACAAGCACGGTAGTGACGAAAAGGCTTGGGAAAGCAGTCACTTGAAGCGAAGGCAGAACATTTGGCAATAACCACTTATAGAAATTTACAAAAAATTCTGCTGTAGAAAAAAGAAAAAGTAACGAAAAGATGCCCAATTTGACAATTTACTGCTTCAGCAATTGGTTGCCGGCATCGCCCACGTGCGCTTTGGGCAGCTATATGGCGAAACGGTGCTGCGAAGACCATTTTCGGCGGCCGGACCCTTGCAAAGGATGTTCTCCCTTTCCACGGAGAGGCGAACGAAGAGGGCATCGCGGAACTGTAGTTTTGGCGCAAATAGCGAAGGCTGGGGCAGGTGGAGATGATGGGGCTAGGTTCTTTCAAGAAGCAAAGGTAAAAATCGGCAATGGCATGGTTTTCCAAGTGAGTAGGTAGTCCTAGTCTACTGCGCTTAGTATTATGCGGGGAAACGCGCTGCGTGTCTAATGGCCCGGAATTTCCGCTTAAAACGACGAAAATTTGGGGAAGGCAGGCAAGGAAAGAAGCGCGCTTCCACACACTGGATTGTCAAACTGGGTGTGACATTGAAATGGGGAAGCAGGACTTTAATGACGTTAGGAAAGAAGTACACCTGAAAAGGAGCAAACAGAACTAAATGGGTCCTCAAATATGGGGTAGTATGAAATAAAACTGTAGCGAACAAATCGGATATATAGAACTCGAAAATAACGTATAAACGAAAATGAACGAAAGAAGATTGTTGAAGACGTTGTTGAAATTTTTTATCGAGAGTGCATTCTAGTGGTACGCTTGAAGTGGGGTTTGTCTATATTCTTCTTTTTTGCACTAGGAGTACGACGAACTGCTGTTTAAACGTATATTTCATCGTAATTGTGGGCTGTTACGTCTACAGAGTTTGAGGGCCTTGTCTGCGCGATGGTCGTTTAGTACCATGTCAACTGGTTGTCATGTACGCTTTCAAACAGGACAGAAGTTTGGGCATATTGTGTAGTAAGACTGGTGAATGTTGATTGCTGGAGCAGCATTAGCAACGGGTATTTTCTTCGACGACGGCAGCTGTCTTTGTGGAAACACTCGCTCCAGCGAAAATCAATATTCGACCATCTACTCATCCCAAATGCATCATTCGTCCCAGAATGGCCATTGCTGTGCCTAAATAACGGTTGAAATGGTGACGAAAAAAAATGCTGAAGATCCCTCACATTGTGGCAATCGGTTTGACGGAAGCACTCAGCGAGGAAATTGCCAATGAGCAATTCCTTGGCATTTATCAAATGTGGCAATATGACAATGTTTTGTGCGAAGTGCACGAGTGCCCATTCATGAATGTGCTTCACATGGGATCATCGATGGCACCGTGGCGACTGGATTGTAGCTCACGTTATGACTTGGCGTCGGTGTTCGTTTTAGACCAAAGCAGAGTCGTCTGTTTTGGCGGAGAAACATGCACCATGCGGTGCGAAACGTCGTTCGCTGAAGTATTCCTACGGTACCAAGCAAAATTGCACAGAAGCATACCGAATGGTAGCAGAACATGTGCTTTGCTATGATAGGCCTTATTACACATTAGAAGCGTAACACTTTAGACAAGCACCATCATTATAACTGCGGGCGGAATAGGTGTATTTACTCTAACGTGTAGCAGGAGCAACTGTAGCATGGTGGCTTGGCACCTCGAGGATGCGCGTTCCATTTCCAACTTGGGAAATTGCATGGGTGTCTGTGTGCTTGTTATGACTACATTTGAATCGCAAGTGAGGGCGAGCGGTGTTCCCGGTTTAAGATCGCTGCTGTGTATGCCGGCCGCCCGCTGTGTGGCCCGCTCCTGTAGGCGGTGCACCGGGCGAGAGCTACGCGTGACTGAGGTAACGTTAATCGTGACGTATATGCTGAGTACGTCGTGTTAGTAATATAAAGATCAGTCATACATTTTCATCATCCCTTACATTGCACTGACATATCTCAAGAGGATTCGTACCTGTAGCGAAGAAGCGATGGCCGTAACGGCGGCCGATGTAGGCCGTGCCGTCGTCGCTACTTTATTTAGCTGCAGTGAACAAGGTCCGCGGCAACAACGGAGCGGCGGGCTGCAGCGTCGAGTCCGGCCGTCGGCGTGAGCACGTGCTCTTCTTTTTTCATCGTGGCTCTCTACCTTGAGCCACGCGGCATGAGCCCGCGAGAGACGCGGCGCGGCCCGCGCGATGGCGGCAAGCGATGACCATGAAGCTGGCCGCTATAGTACAGTTACCTGGGTATCCCCATAAACACTGCTTCGATCTGGTCAGACCATATAATCAAACTCGCAGCAGACTCTTTCAGGACCTTCGGCTTCCTAAAAAGGTCTCTGCTACTCTCCCCTCCCACTGTCAGGAAACTTGCGTATGTTCCTAAGGACTAAACTAGAATTTCCTTCCGCCATTTGGAGCCCCCATCAAGATTCTGATCACCTCCCTTGTGTCAGTTCATAATCGTGCCGCCGGGTTCTTGTCCTATCAGCACAATAAACATGCAAGCGTCACTCATATCAAATCTTCCCTTGAGCTAACCCCTCTAGCGGCTCGGAGAAAAACCGCACAGGTCAGTCTGTTTCACAAACTGTACAACTTTTCTCACCTGCATGGCACTCTACTCATTCCAGCAACTCGCACTATATGTGTTCAACGTCTCCATGGATCAACTCACGCAATTAACAAATCATTCCTGCCTTCAGCCATTTAACATTGTAACAGTCTTCTTGAATCTGTTGATTTGCGCGACCTAATCAAATTCAGAGTGTTGTTCTCCTTTTTTTGGCTGAACATCGCACCAACCAGTTCTTTAATGAAGCTTTATTTTCGGTATCCATTGCGGTGTCAATTGCCGTGCGCGTCCCGCAACCAACCGCGTGTAATAGTTCTACTATTCTAGTTTACTTTATCTTTCTGTTCAGCACTCTGTGCCTGCGTACTTGCTTTTACAGTTACTCTTTACACACTACATTTGTGCCATGGCCCCCTTTACGTAATCCTATAGGCCTTTTAGAGATAAAAATGGTGGTTATTATTATACATTTATCCCTATTATACATTTATCTACTAAGGGAAACGGATATGCTCTTGACAATATTCGTCCGAATGCTCTAACTTCTAATATAGTAAAATTGATAGAACAAATTGTCTATGCTCGTATTGCGAAATTTATAGATGATAACGATCTTCTCAGCCCCACCACATTAGCTTTAGAACCGGATGTTCCATTTGACACGCTGATGTGGACTTAGAACGCCGAATAAAATTAGCGCGCTCCCGCAGACAAATAGCTGCTCTGCTAACATTAGATATAATAAAGCCTAGGATTGTGCCGAGTATAACATATTACTACACCAAATAAAGAGTTAAAAATTCTCGAATTATATGGTGAGCTGGTTTCATAAGTTTTTAAATGACCGCTAATTTTATTGTTCCTTGAATGCTCGTTGTTCTACCCGTCATCGACAGTCACACGGGGTTCCTCAAGGGGCTGTGACTTCCCACCTGCTGTTTAATGTGCCATGTTCCATCCCCAGCCACGATGGTATGTACACCAAAGTGTACGCAGATAACATCGCGTTGTTTGCATCAATGACTTACATTCTCTGTGTCAGTGGCGCACCGACGGGGGGGGGTTCGGGGGTTGTAACCCCCCCCTGAGGCCGATCTAACCCCCCTCCCACTCCGTAACTGCTCCTATGTCCTAGACGAATGTGGCGCTAATGTCTCTGCAAAACGCCGAAAAAATAATAAATATAATCATCATCATTGATGTTACTATTATTTGGCATTTTATTTACTTTTTTTTTTTACACACGCAACAACCGTGTAATCGCATGAGCGGCCCTTCGTGAAAAATTGAACCCCCCCCCCCTGGCAGAGATCCTGGGTGCGCTACTGCTCTGTGTAATCGTTTGCAAACTTATGTGTGCATAGAAGACTAGTTAAAAGTAACTCACTTGTCCCTCAATGTTGCCAAGAGCTATATCACCGTATTCCCACTAAATGATTGTGTTAATACAACGAAAAGATGGCAAAACACGATTTAGAACAGGGAATGTCGCAGGAGCCAACGTTTCGACAAGTGGACTTGTCTTCGTCAGGGCGGCGACTGCCTTCTCCGGCGTTCGTTTATGTACGCCATTCCGCACTTTCCCCCGTCCTCAGAAATAGAGGAGAAGAAGATCAGCACGTGCGAACATTAACAAAAAAAAAAAGAAAAAGAAAGGGGGGGGAGTGTGTAGGGGAAGTTGAGTGAGAGGTGTTAGCATGACTAATATAAATGGCAAGAGCCAACGCTTCCCAAGAATCCACTCGTTGTACATATCTTGGAAATACACTATGTGCGCAGCGCTAGAAAGCAGGATGAAAAAGGAGCACACGTTCAGAACAGGAGTTGCTCCTATGGCATGTGTCCCCCTCTCCACCCCGAACCACCTGCGCCGCACCCGCAGTGCATTTCACCGAAAGCTTGTTGCTAAAAATATAACTACACTGCTTAACGCCCTTGCTCTCAGTAGACCTGGATAGGGATCCGCTCCTGAAAGTACACTTTCGGGAAGAAACATTGTTAGCTTGTGCATATCTTAACCTTTTGTCGTCTTTGTTAACCTCCCACCGTATCTAATGGACTGAAGGGTTCCCTTTGAAAGGTTTATGCCTGTAGGCTGGAGAGTATTGAACTTGTATATGAGCTACGATTCCCTGTATTTTCTGTCCCTCGGCGAGCGGAAGTTTCCCTGAAGTATGTAGAGTTGCAGTTCGTCGAAATTATGACCTGTAATACTGAAAAGCTGGGCCACTGCCTTCGGCAGGTTATTCGCAGAGTCCGCGTGGTGCCCGTGTAATCTAACATTAATTGGTTGCCCAGTTTCGCCGATGTATTGCTTGTGACAGAGGGAACATTCCAACATGTCAATAACGTATGAACTAGTGCAAGCGAAACTTGATTTTATATTATGGACATAGTCACTGCCCATGCTTTTAACATTAAGGTCATTTTGAATATGCTTGCAAGTCCTACATCTGGGACGGGAGCAAGTTATTACGCAGGCGGTGCGCTGAGGGTTTACTTTGGCATGTACTAACAGGTCCTTAAAGAGGGACAGAAAATACAGGGAATCGTAATGTCATATACAAGTTCAATACTCTCCAGCATACAGGCTGGAGAGTCGAACGTTGGCTCCTGCGACATTCCTTGTTCTAAATCGTATTTTGCGGTCTTTTCATCGATTCAAGCATCAATCTTCCCCTGAGCTTCTCTTCTAGTCTGTTAATACAACACTCACTTGCAAGCAACCTTCAGCATATTCCACAATTGGACACGGTGATATCTAGGAGTAATTTATGACAGTCGTGTACTGCGGCGCGCACACATAGATTACATAGCTAAAAAAAGTGCGCGCATGTGCCGTGCTGCGCAGAATTACCAACAATTGTTCAAGTATGCTGAGAGACACGCTGATAATGATATATACATGTACGTGCGCCCTGTTTTGGAATTTAGGTGCGTGTTATATTCGGGCGCTCCCACTTTCAAATTACATCCTCTAATTCTTCTGGAAAGTGAGCCTCTTCGTCTATGCCTTGGATTACCAAAATTATGCAGTTTCCACTAATGTTCTCTACCTGGAAGCTCGGTAGCCTTCTCTTCTGTGCGGATTCCGGTTACTTACGGTCCAGACCTTCCGGAATTTCTACGAATACCCCATAAAATTTCAAGTAGTTTTCATGCATCAACCTCAATTATTAAATGCGAAGCATTTCTTAGCGAACTTCGGCGAGCTTGAGCGTATCTACCTATCTATCTAGCCGCCTAGGATTTTGTGCTCTCCTGGCCGTTTCGCTAATGGGACGTTTACGAAAATTGGTAGGCCACAACATGACTACATGACGAACATAAATAATAGGTCATAACATGAAAATCTTGACAGGCATGTCATGAGCGGCATGATTTACATGCCACGGTCTTGGTGCTCTCCTGGCCGTTTCGCTTATGGGATGTATGCGAAAATTGGTATGGCACAACATGACTGCCTGACGAACATAAATGGCAGGTCATTACATGAAAATCATGATATGCATGTCATGAGTGGCATGATTTACATGCCACGGTCTTAATGCCCTACTGGCCGTTTCGCTAATGGGATTTATGCGAAAATTGGTATGGCACAGCATGACTACCTGACGAACATAAATGGCAGGTCATAACATGAAAAGCATGACATGCATGTCATGAGCGGCATGATTTACATGTCACGGTCTTGGTGCTCTCCTGGTCGTTTCGTTAATGGGATGTATATGAAAATTGGTATGCCAGAACATGACTGCATGACGAACATAAGTGACAGATCATAACATGAAAAGCATGATATGCTTGTCATGAGCGACATGATTTACATGCCACGCGTTTCCTTAACGAGATGTATACGAAAATTGGCATGCCACAGCATGACTGCATCACGAACGTAAATGACAGGTAATAACATGAAATCATAGCATGCATGTCATGAGCGACATGATTTACATGCCATGGTCTTGGTGCTCTCTTGGCCGTTTCGTAAGTGGGATGTATAGGAAAATTGGTATGCAACAACATGACAGCATGACGAACATAAAGGACATGTCATAACATGAAATCGTGACATGCATGTCATGAGCGGCATGATCTACATGGTACTCGTTTCGATAATGGCACGTATACCAAAATTGCTGTGGCACAACACGACTGCATGACGAACGTAAACGACAGGTCATAACGTTAGAATCATGACATGCGCGTATGAGCGGCACAGTTTACATGCCACTGTCATGGTGCTCTTGCGGCCGTCTCGTCAACTTCATATGTACCAACCTCGGTATAGCGAGACAACAATGCAAATCCATTTTACGTTCCTGAGGCATGCTTCGCATTTCCTTGATTCCCACTGCAGAGGGGGATCTGCCAATTATTTAAATGCGAAGCATTTCTTAGCGAACTTCGGCGAGTTTGAGCGTATCTATCTATCTATCTATCTATCTATCTATCTATCTATCTATCTATCTATCTATCTATCTATCTATCTATCTATCTATCTATCTATCTATCTGCCTACGATTTTGTGCTCTCCTGGCCGTTTCGCTAATCGGATATTTACGAAAATTGGTATGCCACATCACGACTACATGACTGAACATAAATGACAGGTCACAACATGAAAATCATGATATGCATGTCATGAGCGGCATGATTTACATGCCACGGTCTTGGTGCTCTCCTGGCCGTTTCGCTTATGGGATGTATGCGAAAATTGGTATGGCACAACATGACTGCCTGACGAACATAAATGGCAGGTCATAACATGAAAATAATGATATGCATGTCATGAGTGGCATGATTTACATGCCACGGTCTTAGTGCTCTCCTGGCCGTTTCGCTAATGGGACGTATGCAAAAATTGGTAAGGCACAACAAGACTGCCTGAAGAACATAAGTGGCAGGTCATAACATGATAATCATGACATGCGTGTCATGAGCGACATGATTTACGTGTCACACTCTTGGTGCTCTCCTGGTCGTCTCATTAATGGGATGTGTACAAAAATTTGTATGCCACCATATGACTACATGGTGAACATAAATGACAGGTCATAACATGAAAATCATGACATGCATGTCATGAGTGACATGATTTACATGCCGCGCGTTTCGTTAATGGGACGTATACGCAAATTGGCATGCCACAACATGACTGCATCACAAACATAAATGACAGGTCATAACACGAAAATCATGACATGCATGTCATGAGTGACATGATTTACATGTCACAGTCTTGGTGCTTTCCTGGCCGTTTCGTTAATGGGATATACACGAAAATTGGTATGCCACAACATGACTGCATGGCGAACATGACTGACAGGTCACAACATGAAAATCATGATACGCATGTCACGTACGACATGATTTACATGCCACGCGTTTTGTTAAAGGGATGTATACGAAAATTGGCATGCAACAAGATGACTGCATCAGGAATGTAAATGACAGGTCATAACATGAAAATCATGACATGCATGTCATGAGCGGCATGATTTACATGCCAGGCGTTTCTTTAATGGGATGTATACCAAAATTGCTATGGCACAACACGACAGCATGAAGAACGTAAATGACAGATCATAACATTATACTCATGACACGCTTGTCATGACCGGCATGATTTACATGTCATGGTCCTGGCGCTATACTCTCGTTTCGTTAATGGGATGTATGGTTCCGTCTACTGACAAGAGGGCGCTACGTAGCTCTCGTCGGACGGCTCAGTATCGCTGGCATTGGCCGCTTGGGTCGCACGTATGAGACGCTACGCGCTCGGTGGAAACCGAGGCGACAGCGACGCGCGCGTTTCTTCGCTTGCTTCCGGGCGTGCTGCGATCCACACGAATGCTCGCGGCGTCGCCCTTTGGAACAGTTTGCCGCAGGTTTGGAGCGCGCGTCTCAAAGGAAATAAAACGAAAGTAGGTGGGACGGGCGGTCGCTGCTGCTATAGAGTTGGAGACGCGTATCGCGTTTGCGTATTTTCCTGTCACAGTTTGCCCAATTTTGCTTCTTCTCTCTGCCAGGCAGTGCATTCTGGCGCTGATGTCGCACATGGAAAACTCGACTGCTCGGAGCCTATGCGAAAATTGGTTTGGCGCAATATGACTGCATGACGATCATAAATGACAAGCCATAACATGAAAATCGTGACATGCATATCATTGGCGGTATGATCTACATGCCACTCGTTTCCTTAAAGGGATGTATACGAAAATCGCTATGGCACAACACGACTGCATGACGAACGTAAATGACAAGTCATAACGTTAGAATCATGACATGCGTGTATGAGCGGCATGGTTTACATGCCACAGTCCTGGTGCTCTTGCGTCCGTTTCGTTAACTTCATATGTACGAAACTCGATATAGCGAGACAACAATGCAAATCCATTTTATGTTCCTTATGCGTGCTTCGCATTTCCTTGATTCCCACTGCACGTGGGATCTGCCAATTTTTTCCAGTCCTACTGGCCTTGATTTAGCCCTCCTCAGGTAGTCTACGTGCAGGCACCTATTGGCCCCCTAGACGTGCGGTTAATCAGGGCTGGGTTAATCAAGGGATACTTTGCAGTATCTGTATTGCTGTGTTGAGATACATTCGAAAAATTTATTTGTATCTCGGTAGTGAAACACGTTTAGGATGTATTGCTCGTATCGCGCTACTATATGCAGGACACGGGTATCTCGTCACTTTTTTTTTGCGGGAGTGGGCTGAGACGTGTTTCCATGCGGAAGTTTGGTGCCGTTCTGGTCCTGTTCCGCTCATTGACCCCGCGCTTGCGGGCGGCAGGTGTCCCGCCACGTGCGGGACGGGTGTCGCGGATAGCGCGTGGAGAGGCCCTTACTGCGAACTGCGCAGAAAAAGTTTTCCAGACACTCTAGCCACAATGAATTAGGCAGTTTGGACATCACGTGGCCGAGCCGGCCGTGCGGTATTTAAGCGGCGTCCCGTTATACAGTAGGCACGGTTCGGCACTTGTGTCGCATGCTCTGCAGTCTTGGGAACGGTGACGACGGGCAAAGCAAAGCGCTTCGCTTAAGCTATGCTATTTCTATCACAGCTGATACTGTTGCCGCCATGTGTGTCCATTTTGGTGTATAATGGTGTTACTCTTGCTGTGATACAGTACAATGTTTTACTGTAACTTATATCTGTACATATGTCGTTATTAACAATTATGTACACTGTAAGCCTCCTTTGTAATGCCTTAATGGCACTCAGAGTACTGTGATAAAACAATGAATAAATCGCAAGTTTCAATGCGAAGCAACATTTTAAACATTATGCTGCACTTAATATATGTATTTACGGAGTGTAAACATCTCCGACATAGAAAAAAGTATTTCAGTATCAGTATTGCTGTATGTGTATTCCGGAATACTTTTTTCGTCCTTTTGCAAAAGTACCTCTGCAATATCCCGCTACGTCAATTGCAAATGTATCGCAGTATCTGTATTTTAGGCTTCCAAACCGTGCATTTTATATCTGTATTCTGGAATACTTTTTCAGTCCTACTGGCCTTGATTTAGCCCTCCTCAGGTAGTCTACGTGCAGGCACCTATTGGCCCCCTAGACGTGCGGTTAATCAGGGCTGGGTTAATCAAGGGATACTTTGCAGTATCTGTATTGCTGTGTTGAGATACATTCGAAAAATTTATTTGTATCTCGGTAGTGAAACGCGTTTAGGATGTATTGCTCGTATCGCGATACTATATGCAGGACACGGGTATCTCGTCACTTTTTTTTTTGCGGGAGTGGGCTGAGACGTGTTCCCTGCGGAAGTTTGGTGCCGTTCTGGTCCTGTTCTGCTCATTGACCCCGCGCTTGCGGGCGGCAGGTGTCCCGCCACGTGCGGGACGGGTGCGCGGATAGTGCGTGGAGCGGCCCTTACTGCGAACTGCGCAGAAAACGTTTTCCAGTCACTCTAGCCACAATGAAATTATGCAGTTTGGCATCACGTGGCCGAGCCGGCCGTGCGGTATTTAAGCGGCGTCCCGTTATACAGTAGGCACGGTTCGGCACTTGTGTCGCATGCTCTGCAGCCTTGGGAACGGTGACGACGGGCAAAGCAAAGCGCTTCGCTTAAGCTATGCTATTTCTATCACAGCTTATACTGTTGTCGCCATGTGTGTCCATTTTGGTGTATAATGTGTGTTACTCAGGCTGTGATACAGTACAATGTTTTACTGTAACTTATATCTGTACATATGTCGTTATTAACAATTATGTACACTGTAAGCTCCTTTGTAATGCCTTAATGGCACTCAGAGTACTGTGATAAAACAATGAATAAATGGCAAGTTTCAATGCGAAGCAACATTTTAAACATTATGCTGCACTTAATATATGTATTTACGGAGTGTAAACATCTCCGACATAGAAAAAAGTATTTCAGGATCAGTATTGCTGTATGTGTATTCCGGAATACTTTTTTCGTCCTTTTGCAAAATTACCTCTGCAATATCCCGCTACGTCAATTGCAAATGTATCGCAGTATCTGTATTTTAGGCTTCCAAACCGTGTATTTTATATCTGTATTCTGGAATACTTTTTCGGTTCTCTCCGCACAGCCCCGGCGGTTATACGATGTTTCCCCAATTGGTGAAAAAGGCAACCTTCAATTATCTTTGATAACGTATACCCGAACAACGCTAGATGTCTGTCTCAGAATATATTAAACGCTCTGTTGCCGTATAATTTAGATGACTTGCACATCAAAGATGTCGTTGCTACCGATGCTTCACAAATAGACGAAAAATCTGGAAGTGGCATTTTTCTGAAAGCTTTCACTGGACATTCTCACTAAGACTACCAGATTTTTTTATCTGTATTCTTGGCAGGATTTCTGGCGGTTGTTATGGCCCTACGAAATTTAAGTTTAGCGACCTCGTCAGTCGTAATTGTCAAAGATTCTTTTTTTTCTATGTACAGCTCTTACTGGTAACACTGGTTCACAAATATTAGGCACTTTTTATTCCCTTGTCCCTAGTCATGTAAGGGTATTAGATTGGTATGGGTTCCTGGTCGAATTAAAATGAATGATATGGCGGACAGCTTGGCGACGGCATCTCTTAGTGGCCAATTGTCTCACTACTTCCTACATCAGCGCTCATAACTGGTGCAAGATTTAGAAGCAGAGCAATAAGCCAAGAATCTAGTAATTCTTTATAAACTAATTTAAATGATTATCGACACCTATTATACTTTTGGAATAGAAATGCATTCACCTCCACAAAACTAGAAGTTATCTTTACGCCAGTTACGTTGTCGCATTCCAAAACTACACTTTTACATGCACACAGTTGGTCTGGCCCGATCGCCTTTGAGTATATTGCTAGCGTGGGATGCTAGCGTGGGATGGCACATACCACCTATAGGATGGCACATATCGTCTACAGAAGAAGACAAAGAAGACGGGACTGTCTGGTGCGCGGCTGTCCACCATCTTGGTTAATGCTGTACGCCTTACTGTAAATATACGTGTAAATAGTCTTCCCTTGTGTTATTTACGTAACGCCTTTGTGGTGGAGGTGCCGGGTACGCTGTATCTATCACGGAGCTCCGCAACGGTCGTCTCATCGGCGTTCCGGCCATGTCAGACGACGAACGCACACCACCTTCCCGACCTGCCCCTTCCGCGGCACCCATGACGTCCACCTACGTGGTTCTTCCTCCTGCTCGCGATCCTGGCGTCTTTTCTGGCCAGGATGGCATTGACGTCAACAAATGGCTCAACCTTTATGAACGAGTCAGCGCCAGCTACAGGTGGGACCCGACTGTTATGCTTGCGAACGTTCTGTTCTACCTCGCTGGCGCCCCAAGGGTGTGGTTCGAGACGCAAGAAGCCGACTTACCAGTTTGGGACTCGTTTAGGAACAGATTCGTGACCTTTTCGGGTTACAGCACAGGTCCGGCTTGCCGCGGCGGACCGAACTTGCGACTCGTGCACAAACATCTACCGGGTCGTATGTGTCGTATTAGAAAAAAAAAACAGATTTCTCGCCCTTTGTCGCCTGTTGACGAACACATGCCTGAGACCGAGAATGTTTCATGACGTGCTGAAAGGTATCACAGACGTCCTTTAACTACTATTACGGAAATGTTGACACCGGTCGAAGCGATGATCAAGAGTGCAGTCGATTTGACCACGCCAAGAGTCGCCGTATACCCACAAATTCACGCGGCTTCCCAACCGACCGCGACTCATCATGCTTGCAATGCGCCAGCCGCCCGCCTCGACATGTTACACGCATCGTTAATGACAGGTCACAACATGAAAATCATGATACGCATGTCATGTACGACATGATTTACATGCCAGGGGTTTCTTTAATGGGATGTATACCAAAATTGCTATGGCACAACACGACAGCATGAAGAACGTAAATGACAGATCATAAGATTATACTCATGACACGCGTGTCATGACCGGCATGATTTACATGTCATGGTCCTGGCGCTATACTCTCGTTTCGTTAATGGGATGTATGGGCTCCGTCTACTGACAAGAGGGCGCTACGTAGCTCTCGTCGGACGGCTCAGTATCGCTGACATTGGCCGCTTGGGTCGCACGTATGAGACGTACGCGCTCGGTGGAAACCGAGGCGACAGCGACGCGCTCGTTTCTTCGCTGCTTTCCCGGGCGTGCTGCGATCCACACGAATGCTCGCGGCGTCGCCCTTTGGAACAGTTTGCCGCAGGTTTGGAGCGCGCGTCTCAAAGGAAATGAAACGAAAGTAGGTGGGACGGGCGGTCGCTGCTGCTATAGAGTTGGAGACGCGCATCGCGTTTGCGTATTTTCCTGTCACAGTCTGCCCAATTTTGCTTCTTCTCTCCGCCAGGCAGTGCATTCTGGCGCTGATGTCGCACATGGAAAACTCGACTGCTCGGAGCCTATACGAAAATTGGTTTGGCGCAATATGACTGCATGACGATCATAAATGACAGGTCATAACATGAAAATCGTGACATGCATATCATTGGCGGTATGATCTACATGCCACTCGTTTCCTTAAGGGGATGTATACGAAAATTGCTATGGCACTAACACGACTGCATGACGAACGTAAATGACAAGTCATACTGTGAGAATCATGACATGCGTGTATGAGCAGCATGGTTTACATGCCACAGTCCTGGTGCTCTTGCGGCCGTTTCGTTAACTTCATATGTACCAAACTCGATATAGCGAGACAACAATGCAAATCCATTTTACGTTCTTTATGCGTGCTTCGCATTTCCTTGATTCCCACTGCACGTGGGATCTGCCAATTTTTTTCAGTCCTACTGGCCTTGATTTAGCCCTCCTCAGGTAGTCTACGTGCAGGCACCTATTGGCCCCCTAGACGTGCGGTTAATCAGGGCTGGGTTAATCAAGGGATACTTTGCAGTATCTGTATTGCTGTGTTGAGATACATTCGAAAAATGTATTTGTATCTCGGTAGTGAAACACGTTTAGGATGTATTGCTCGTATCGCGATACTATATGCAGGACACGGGTATCTCGTCACTTTTTTTTTTTGCGGGATTGGGCTGAGACGTGTTTCCATGCGGAAGTTTGGTGCCGTTCTGGTCCTGTTCCGCTCATTGACCCCGCGCTTGCGGGCGGCAGGTGTCCCGCCACGTGCGGGACGGGTGTCGCGGATAGCGCGTGGAGAGGCCCTTACTGCGAACTGCGCAGAAAAAGTTTTCCAGACACTCTAGCCACAATGAAATTAGGCAGTTTGGCATCACGTGGCCGAGCCGGCCGTGCGGTATTTAAGCGGCGTCCCGTTATACAGTAGGCACGGTTCGGCACTTGTGTCGCATGCTCTGCAGTCTTGGGAACGGTGACGACGGGCAAAGCAAAGCGCTTCGCTTAAGCTATGCTATTTCTATCACAGCTGATACTGTTGCCGCCATGTGTGTCCATTTTGGTGTATAATGTGTGTTACTCTTGCTGTGATACAGTACAATGTTTTACTGTAACTTATATCTGTACATATGTCGTTATTAACAATTATGTACACTGTAAGCCTCCTTTGTAATGCCTTAATGGCACTCAGAGTACTGTGATAAAACAATGAATAAATCGCAAGTTTCAATGCGAAGCAACATTTTAAACATTATGCTGCACTTAATATATGTATTTACGGAGTGTAAACATCTCCGACATAGAAAAAAGTATTTCAGTATCAGTATTGCTGTATGTGTATTCCGGAATACTTTTTTCGTCCTTTTGCAAAAGTACCTCTGCAATATCCCGCTACGTCAATTGCAAATGTATCGCAGTATCTGTATTTTAGGCTTCCAAACCGTGCATTTTATATCTGTATTCTGGAATACTTTTCCGGTTCTCTCCGCACAGCCCCGGCGGTTATACGATGTTTCCCCAATTGGTGAAAAAGGCAGCCTCCAATTATGTTTGATAACGTATACCCGAACAACGCTAGACGTCTGTCTCAGAATATATTAAACGTCTGTTGCCGTATCATTTAGATGACTTGCACATCAAAGATGTCGTTGCTACCGATGCTTCACAAATAGACGAAAAATCTGGAAGTGGCATCTTTCTGAAAATTTTCACTGGACATTCTCACTAAGACTACCAGATTTTTTATCTGTATTCTTGGCAGGATTTCTGGCGGTTGCTATGGCCCTACGAAATTTAAGTTTAGCGACCTCACAGTCGTAATTGTCAAAGATTCTTTTTTTCTATGTACAGCTCTTACTGGTAACACTGGTTCACAAATACTAGCACTTTTTATTCCCTTGTCCCTAGTCATGTAAGGGTATTAGATTGGTATGGGTTCCTGGTCGAATTATAATGAATGATATGGCGGACAGCTTGGCGACGGCATCTCTTAGTGGCCAATTGTCTCACTACTTCCTACATCAGCGCTCATAACTGGTGCAAGATTTAGAAGCGGAGCAATAAGCCGAGAATCTAGTAATTCTTTATTAACTAATTTAAATGATTATCGACACCTATTATTCTTTTGGAATAGAAATACATTCACCTCCACAAAACTAGAAGTTACCTTTCCGCCAGTTACGTTGTCGCATTCCAAAACTACACTTTTACATGCACACAGTCGGTCTGGCCCGATCGCCTTTGAGTATATATTGCGGCGAAGCCGAATCCATCGATCATTTTTCCTTAAATTGCAGTCGGTTATCCTCATTAACAAAGCACACCTTGAAAGGTTCTCTTCATAGGATTGCGCTGGAATTCTCCGCATCCAATATTGTGTCCTTGGGAGCGTCCTCATTAGGATATTGTCACGGTGCTAAAAGATGAAGACAACGATCGCTAGAGAGAGATAGCCTCTCGGTCTGTGATTAGGGCTGAGCCGGCGATATCGTTTCTGCTAATAAAACAGCCTTCCCATTTAGCCTAATATCTCTGCTCGTTCCACCGTGGTGGAGGTGCTGGGTACTGAAGAAGACGGAACTGCGCAGCGGTCTTGTCCTCGGCCGTCCTACCATGCCGACAGGCGACCAGGCCGACGGGTCAGCCACGGCGTCCGCACCCGCGCCGTCAGCCCAGGCAACGCAAGCACCTGCAACGCCGCCACCGCCAGCCGTCCTGATCCACTCGCGCGACCCAGGCACTTTCTCTGGTAAGGATACCGAGAACGTCGAAGAATGGTGAGTCCTCTATGAACGCGTCGCAGCACACAACCGGTGGGACTGGACACTTATGCTAGCCAATCTTGTTTTCTATCTCAAAGGCCCGGCACGCCTCTGGTATGACACCAACGACGAAGAACTGACGAGCTGGGATTTCTGCAAGCAAAAGTTGCGCGATTTATTCCGCCCACTCGCTGGCGGCAAGCGCGCTGCTACGAAAGATTTATCTTGTCGGGCACAGACGGCTACAGAGTCTTACGTCGCGTATATCCTTGACGTTCTAGCTCTGTGCCGCCGCGTCGATTCCAGCATGTCCGAAGCTGACAAAGTGGGCCATATTCTGAAAGGCATCGCCGATGATGCGTTTAACTTGCTGGTGGTTAAAGACTGCTCTACCTTCGTCGAAATCATCAGCGAGTGCAGACGTTTCGAGGGCGCGAAGAGCCGTCGCATCACGAAGCAAATCATGCGGCTTCCCAAGACTGCCGCTACGTCGTCGTGCGAAGACGCTTATTCCACCCTTCAGCCGACCACCTCAGATAGCGTTCTGTGCATTTTGTGCGGTGTGACATCGAAGCTGCATCACCGTCTTCTTTCGTGCGCCCTTCGGAGGATGCCAAGCGGACGATTTCACTCATACAGGCAGTCGTCCGCGATGAGCTTGCAAACGCAGGCATTCAATCTGTGTGCTCCGTGGCTCGCCCTCCGACTCGACCTACTACTCCGTTTCATCGAGCACCACCGACGTTTCGCCGCTACCGAGATCCGGCCCAATGGCACACACCTGATGTGCCCATCTGCTTCACCTTTAGCGGCGTAGGGCACATTTCCCGCTATTGCCCTTATCGTCAGCCGTCGTATTCACGCCCCACGTACTACACACGACGTGCATCATTTAGCGCTGCTAATGAACCTACCTACTGTGAACCCTTCTTTCGTGACCAGACCTATCGTGGCCCAGCGTACCGCGATCCTCCAATGTACGCCAGGCCATCAAGCCGGTCACCTTACACCTTCACCTAACGATCGTCGCTCCCGCTCGCCTCTGCCCCGCCGTCCATTACCGCACCCCTCTGTACGCTCACCTCAGGAAAACTGAAAAATGCAGCTCCCGGAGGTGACGCTGCATTGGAACCCCGGCCTGGAAATCCTCTACTTACACCGCCGACAGACCAGAACCTAATCGCCGTACAAGTTGACGCCCTACCAGTAACCGCCCTGATTGACACCGGTGCCCACAACTCAGTTATGAGTGCTGCCTTCCGAAAACGGCTCAAGAAAGTGCTTACACCTGCCGAAACCCGCATAGCGCAAGTTGCAGACGGAGGAATGCCCGCAGTGCTGGGAATGTGTACCGCCCGTGTAAGCATTGGTGGTCGCCAAGCGTCCGTATTGTTTCATGTACTTGAACACTGCCCTCACGACCTAATCCTCGGCCTTGATTTTTTGTCTACTCACTCGGCTATAATTGATTGCTCGGCTGGCGTGGTCCAACTCGATTTGCCGGATATTCCAAACGTCCCCGACACAGCAGAGACCCAGCTCTGTTCTGCTGACTTTGTTCGCCTGCTGCCTCAAGCAGGTACCTATATTTCTGTTCGGCCTAACCCCTGTGTACCGGATGGCGACTACGTGGTCACCCCTTCTATCAGTGCCTTACTCTCGCACGGTGTCTCTTTTCCTCACACCATTGTGACGATCTCGGCAAACACAATGTACCTTCCGCTCCTGAACTTCGGTTTCTGCCCTCAGGTTCTACCCCAAGGTATATCCCTTGCCACGATCTCGCCGTCGCACGAATACCAACTAGCAGCCCTTCCGCCTTGCCCATCTCGCACCAGCTCTTCAGCCGAATCCAACGTTTTCCCCGCAACATCTCATGCAACACGCGGCGACATCACCAAGATGATAGACCACGACCTGTCGCCGTCCCAGGCAGACGACCTTCGTGATCTGCTCACCCGCTATGCCGACATTTTTTACTTTGAAGGTCGACCTTTGGGTCAAACATCCCTTGTGTAGCATCGCATACATACGGGCGATGCAGCACCTATTCATAGACGGCTCTTATCGCGTCTCACATGCCGAACGCCGAGTGATACAGCTGGAAGACGACAAGATGCTTACCAAGGGCATCATAGAGCCGTCCTCGAGCCCGTGGGCTTCTCCTGTTCTGGTTAAAAATAAGGATAACACCTGGAGGTTCTGTGTGGACTATCGGCATCTAAACAAAATAACCAAGAAAGACGTCTCTCCACTGCCACGCATAGATGACGCGTTAGATAGCCTACATGGTGCGACTTATTTTTCGTCAGTAGGCCTTCGCTCTTGTTACTGGCAGATTGCCGTCGACGACATGGACCGTGAGAAGACCGCGTTTGTAACGCCAGATGGCTTTTATCAGTTCAGAGTCATGCCGTTCGGCCTGTGCAATGCCCCAGCCACCTTCGAGCGCATGATGGACACGCTTCTGCACAGCTTTAAGTGGTCCATCTGTCTTTGTTATCTCGACGACGTCATCGTGTTCTCTGCGACCTTCGACACGCACCTCGAGCGCCTTTCGTCTGTTCTTTCGGTGTTCCGTGCAGCTGGACTACAGCTGAATTCTTCCAAGTGCCACTTTGGTCGCCGCCAAATTACTACTCTCGGTCACTTCGTCGACGCATCTGGCGTGCGCCCTGACCCTACTAAAGTTCGTGCTGTCCTCGATTTCCCTACGCCGACCTTTGTCAAAGACGTCCGAAGTTTTGTGGGCTTATGCTCTTACTTCCTTCGCTTTGTCAAAAATTTTGCATACATTGCTCAGCCTCTGACCGATCTTCTAAAGAAAGGTGGACCCTTTTCTTGGGGCCCTTACAAGCCGACGCCTTCGCACGCCTTGCCACCATGCTCACTAGCCCTCCAATTCTTGCACATTTCGACCCATCTGCACCGACAGAGGTCCGAACAGATGCTAGTGGGCATGGAATTGGCGCTGTTCTAACCCAGTGTCAACGCGGACACGACAGAGTTATTGCGTACGCCAGCCGTCTGCTTTGACACGCGGAACGCAATTATACCATTACAGAGCGTGAGTGCCTTGCACTTGTGTGGGCGGTGACCAAATTCCGGCCATACCTCCATGGCCGGCCTTTCACTGTTACCACAGACCACCATGCTCTCTGCTGGCTTTCGACCCTTAATGATCCAACGGGTCGTCTAGGTCGTTGGGCCTTACGTCTGCAAGAATTCGACTACACAGTGGTGTACAAGTCCGGTAGGCTGCATCAGGACACCGACTGCTTGTCTCGCCACCCCGTCGAGACTTCGGAGTCCCATACTGCACCTTCCGGGATCTTCACGCTCGATGCTTTTTTGAACCTCGGTCAAGAGCAAGAACGCGATGCATCACTGCGTGACGTCATCCACCGCCTACGCTCTGACCCCTCTGACCCTTCCCTTCGCATGTTTCTCATCGTGGGTAACATCTTATACCGCCGAAATATGCGCCCCGACGGGCCAGAACTATTGATAGTTGTTCCCTCTCATCTGCAGGCTACTGTACTCGAGCAGCTCCATCATGTACCTACTGCGGGACACCTTGGTATTTCCCGGACGCACGACCATGTCCGGCGAAGATTTTTCTGGCCTGGCCTCTATCGTTCCGTGCGACGTTATGTCAATGCCTGTGAACCATGCCAACGTCGTAAAAGGCCAGCTCTCCTTCCGGCCGGAGTTCTCCAGCCGAGTGACATACCACCTGAACCGTTTTACCGTGTTGCCCTGGATCTGTTGGGCCCTTTCCCTACTTCACGATCACGAAATAAGTGGATTGCCGTTGCGACAGATTATTCAACCCGCTTCGCCATCACTCGGTCCATTCAGACCAGTTGCGCTACCGACGTCGCGGACTTTCTCCTGCAAGACGTCATTTTGCACCATGGAGCTCCTCGGCAGCTTCTTACAGACAGAGGCCGTTACTTTATGTCTAAGGTTGTTGAAGGTCTCCTTCGCTCTTGTGACACGAAACACAAGTTAACGACAGCGTATCACCCTCAAACGAACGGCCTCAAGAACGCCTCAACCGAACCCTTACCGATATGCTGTCCATGTATGTTTCTTCAGATCACCGAGACTGGGACGCCGCCCTTCCATTTGTGACGTTCGCCTATAACTCGTCACGCCACTACACCGCTCTATACTCCCCGTTCTATTATTGCCTGTATGGATGGGAACCGACACTGCCGTTTGACACGCTCCTGCTAACTGATATAGATTCCCCCTCTGAATATGCTCGCGACACTATCGCTACAGCTGCTAAGGCACGCGAAATCGCCCATCATCGGCTATCTGCGTCGCAGACCAGACAGAAACATCTGTACGACAACCGTCACCGTGACCTCCAGTTCTCTGTGGGCGACCTTGTCCTTCTTTGGACTCCTTCACGGCGTGTCGGCCTCTCTGAAAAAAAATTCACAGCATATCCACGGAGTGAACGATGATGAGTGGGCGAGGCTCCGGAGGTTCATCGTGGATCGTGCCGAGTTCCGGATTAATTTAGTTAACGCGCGCGCTACGAATCCTTATGGTTCAAGAAGACGAAAACAGCGCAGGACACAGGACAAGGAAGAGCACAGACACGGGCGCTGACTAACAACCAAATGTGTTTATTGCAACAATCGTCGTGCATAAGTATGCCGCCACTATCAATATACAATGAACAACAAAAAAAAAACAAAATCAGCATGCGCAGATTGCAGCTACATATCTTCAATTTAGCAATTCCGGTACGATATCTCCTTCGAAATAAGGGAAGTGGAGGGTAAGCTAACACATGCTTCTCCACTGCTACGGATATGATAGGCTTCTGATACAAGACGTGCGCGTTCATCACGGTACTTGGGCAAGAAAATCACATTTTTGAAAGATGGCTCACAGCCGCACTCATTGCAATGGATTGATAGTTGACTATCAGTGGCCTTCTTTTTAACTTTGTTCGCATGCTCACCCATGCGTACATTAACACACCGGCCGGCTTGCCCAATATAAAACCGGCCACAAGATAGGGGGATCTTATACACAACAGAGTCCCAACACTTCTTTAGAAAAGGCTGCCTATGCGTCCTGCAACTTTTTGTGGCATCGGCCTCACGGTTGACCTGTCGAAACATGTTACCTAGCTTGTTACGGGCAGAGAACACCAAACGAACACCTGCTCTGCCGACTACTTTTTTTTATGTTATGGGAAACCTTATGGACATGCGGAATAACCGCGACCATTTTCCGTGGCTCGTCCTGGTGTTGTGCCACATGCGGTTGCCTTTTCTTTGATCCCGATACGAGACTTTCCGCAATGCTAGATAACAGCATTTCAGGGAAACCCGCGAGCTTCAACCGCGACACTTGTGATTTTAAGCTAGCTTGTACTTGCTGGCAACAAGACCTAACAAGTGCCGCCTTCATGCAGGCTTTCGCAATGCCGCGCTTCAGAATCTTGGTGTGTGCCGATGAAAGGGGAAGGAGACCCTTGCGCGACCGAGGAGCATAGCGCCAACAAACATGGTTGTCTGAGAACATGAGTTTCAAGTCTAGAAATCGGAGTTTGTCGTCTGACGGATTCTCCGTGGTCAGGTCAAGGAACTTAATTCAGCGCGGAATACGCCAAGGGTTAGGGCAGCCGCAGGCTGAGAGTCAGAACGGTTAGCACGGTAAAAAACTAAAAAGTCATCCACGTATCGCATCACCTCAACTGTGTTCGTCTGGCTGAGCTTCCTTGCTAGATTGCGGTCACAGCTGGCCAGTAAAATGTTACTTAAAACCGGGGCAATGCATGAGCCGATGCACACACCTTTTCTTTGTATAAAAACTTTATCGTCAAACCTGACGAACGTGGATTGCATGTAAAATTTTAAAAGTTCTAAAAACCTATCAACAGCGACTCCGCATGCATTCTGAAATCTAACTACACCGAATTTCTCAATACAGTGGCCGACTTCTGCACAGACAAGCTCTTGAGGCAAAGAGTAATACAAATCCTTGATGTCTACGGAGAAGGCACGCACACTTATCGGACAGTCCTTCTGAATAAAGGTTGAAACAGTACCTGGCGTCTTTATGAGGAAGGGGTCGTCGACTTCTAGCAGGCACAGGAACATTTGCAGGAAAAGACTCACTTGTTTTTGACAAGTTCCTCGCTCCGAAACAATAGCCCTAAACGGGCAATGTTCTTTGTGGGTCTTGGCGCTGAAGAATACCGAAAGGCTGGTTTCCTTGCTGGCCTTTACCTCGGATGCCAACCTAGGAAGTCCGACATTCTTGCATAGCTGAACAGCTCTTGTTTTTACCTTCGCAGGAGGCACTCCTTGCAACTCCTTGAAGTTGTTCAAAATTGCCGCGTCTGCCTTGTCCTTGTATAACCCACTAGGCATCACGACAAATCCGCCTTCCTTGTCCGACACTAGCAGCTTGAGGCCAGCCTCTCGAAGGACAGCCACGGTTGTGCGCTGCCGAGCTGTGTTGCCTTTTTTAACCCGCTGTGGCAGGCAATCGACGCCTTCTCTGATGCACCTGTCAAGTTCGTCAGTGCTTGCTCTACCGGCGGCAGTCCTGACGACGCCAAGGAGTTCGGTCTTGTCAAGATCAGGGTGCTCGCAAAACTTGGGACCAAGCTTGAGCAAACTGGCTACGTTTTCAGGGATCACCGCATCTCCGAGAACCGTGACCTCCTGCCCTTGGCCTGGGATTCGACGTCCCCTCCTGGGTAGTCGAACTACTACGTTGCCCCACAGGAAGTCAGCTGTCTGGGAAGCCAGCCGCATGCCTTGAGGAAACCTCTTCTGGGCGATGTGGAGTGGCAACTCATTCTGGTTTACAACCTGCAGGCAGTCTGTGTAGAAGCGGACCTGTCGACATGCTTCCGACTTAAAAATTCGGCACATTCTTCTGGCGTGGCCCGCAGAAGGCACCATCATCCCAAAAAGAAGGGCGACTTCTGGGGGCAGATAAGAATTCTTCAGCGAGTAAGTGTAGAGACGTGCCCTACACGTGGCAGTGGCGAGCAAACTGATGCAGACGACCGAAGGGCGTCTGCATCAGTTTGCTCGTTGGTTCAACTACGCACAAGTGAAATCTCCCACTGACACTTCATTGCAAGTCAAGATCGAGTGGCTATACATACATACATATATATATATATATATATATATATATATATATATATATATATATATATATATATATATGGGTGGCCGGTGCTTGGTTCTCCAGCGTGAGCGGTCGGTATCTTTCAGTCGAGAAACTCGCTAGAAGACGCCGCCTGCGCCAACGTTGTCTCTCGCGGGTGAGGGCGCGTTCTCCTTCTTTGCGAGCTGGTACAGCGTTCATCGAAGAAAGGGCATTTCCATAGTGAACGCGCGCCCTTCGCTCCCTCTCTCTCTCTCACAAGACAGCAGATGGAAGAGTGAGAGTGCTCGCGCGCCGAGGGCGGCGGGAGCCTCCCGTCGCGCGAGCTCTCGAGCGCGAGCCTCCCGGCGGCGCGAGGTGGCTATATACATACTACTACTACTACTACTACTACTACTACTACTACTACTACTACAGAGGAGGGAACGACCCACACCCTAAGGAGATTCGCCCCTAAAACTGCTCTCCCGCTACTCCGGCCCCTACCGCATCGTCCGACAAGTCACTCATGTGACTTATGAAATTGCTCGCCGACGCTTCACCCTCATCGACGTAAAGCGATGTCGTCCACGTGGGTCGCCTGAAGGCATACCATGCGATTCCGATCTAGCAGGCGCCGGGTCGGCGCTTTTGCCGCCGGGGGTAATGACACGGTTCTAAGAGATGAAGACAACGATCGCTAGAGAGAGACGAATGAGACGACGTAGTGGGATAGCCTCTCGGTCTGTGATTAGGGCTGGGCCGGCGATATCGTTTCTGCTATTAAAACGGCCTAATATCTCTGCTCGTTCCAATATTGTCACGGGCATGCATGCTCTACTGTTGCAAAATTAATAATTTTCAGGCCTGTTCATTTCATAAATCGTGATCTTCACCGTTAATTGCGTCCTGATTATTCTATTCTGATTGGTATTTCATAGTACTTCTGACTTAACTCTTTCAACTTCTCACATTTTGGCCAATCCCTCATGGTTGGTACATGCCATAGTTGAGGATAACAACAAGAAAAACAACAACGAGCGCTCTTCTTGAGGGGCCGGCCATCTTTAAAGAAGGCTGTCTGTTTTGCTGAGCCCCCGCTGGCCATCTTCGTTTAATTTTACTGGCAGAGGTGCGGCGTGTATGCGACCATTGCCGCAGAGGCCGCGCATCCCTGAGTCGACTCTGGTAAATAGAATGTAAGAGATTGCCCCCTGTGCATGTACGCACCAGCCGTCATCTCCAAGGGCTGCAACCGCAACGCGGTATGTTGCCTAATCGCATGCACAACATGAACATGGACCCCTAGTGATCTGTCGCAGCTTTGCAACAGCACATCACGTCATTGTTAACAAACCACAGACACCGACTGTGTTTCACGGAGAGGCTTCTGAAGAACTTGGAAGATGGCTTCACTATTTGACGGGGTCGCCAAATGGAACGGCCGCAAGGCAAAGCGTAAGCTGCGGAATGTGTACTTCACGTTCCAAGACTCCACGAAGACATGGTTCCACACTAACGAAGCGGCGCTAATCTTGTGGGACGAATTTCATCCGCAGCTCATCGCCACATATTCGAACGCGGTCGGGAAGGAAAGTGGAGCTGGCAATACAAACCAGGTTTCAAGCCCCGAACGAGAGTGTCACCGAAGTCACGGCGCGGCTATTCGGACGCGCCGACGCCTGAATGGCCGAAGGCCAGAAGGTCAGACATCCGGTGTGGGGACGAGGCAAGAAATATTTGCTGGTCTTATTGGATTTCTTGCTGAACTCTGTTGGCTTTCTTCGCTGAAGCAACATTGATGGAAAGAGCGTTCTCACAACTTGTCCGACAGTACAACCGCTATGTCATAGGTTATTCGGACAGCCCATCTCACATGGAAGCAACACCGGCGACTTGCGCGAATTCCTCAGGGATGTGATACGCGAAGAGCTCCAGAAGATGCAGGTAACCGACGCGCCGACAACACAAATCTCTGTGGCAGAGATCGTGCGCGACGAGATTGGGCGAGCCATTCAAGCTGCGTGCTATGAGGTGCCCCAACATAACGAGATACCACACCGCTATGAGGCAACACAGTAGCAAGAACCTCTTATGCGAATGCCACGGGAAGATCAACACTGTGCACCGTCTCAAACGTCGTGCGCCACTTCGAACAAACAGAAGCCCCGCTAAGGCATCGCATTCCAACAATTCTCGACGCGCCGAGAACAAGGAAAAGCGACATTTGGCGACAACTACAACCTGCAGCGCAAAAGAGGACAAGGACGAAGACAAAAACCACACGGGACAAGAGCTGAACTTCCAAGAAGTGTTTATTAGCACGGGGATCACGTATATATAGGTACACATCAGATCATACATCATTGCCGCACATGCGTAAAAACGCCATCTCTTTATCTGAAAGAGCTATCGACGGTGTGCTGACACAGCTTTCCCCTAACCTGCTAATACGTTCGGTCTCGGCAATCTCCCTAGTGAGGCGTGAATTGTTCTTCAGAATGACAGCAGGGTTCTTCACGTCCGGTGAACAATTTTGGCAAGTTGCGCAATGGCTAGCCAAAAAACCTTGAAATTCCTTCCCTTGGCGAGCGTTTTTTACATTGTTGGCATGCTCTCTTAGCCTAACATTGACGCACCTTCCGGTTTGGCTAACGTAAACTTTTCCGCAAGTTAAAGGAATTTTGTACACAACACCTTCTGCACAATCAACAAAGTGGAAAGGGCGCTTATGCGAAGTGCCACACGCTTGCTGCTTCCTTGCCTCAGGGTCGGTCATTGTGCAGAGTTTAGACAACCTGTGAAGAGCGGAGAAGACGACTTGTACGTCGTACCGCTGGGCCACCTTTTTCAGATTGTGTGAAAGCTTGTGAACATTGGGTATGACGGCTACGTTACGCCAGCGTGAGGTGCCGACTTCACACACTTGCGGGTGACGCCACATTTTCCTCAGCAGGCTCTCTGCTACCGAAATGAGGAGATGCGGGGGGTACCCAGCACTCAGCAGACGCTCCTTCTCCTCCTTCCCCTTCTCCTCCTCCTCCTCCCAGCACTCAGCAGGCGCTCCGCGCGCAAAAAAAAACCCTTCTGCCCTTCAACTCGGCCCATTCGAAGCTCGTCAAACGAGCAATTGCCACGCTATGCTTCAAGAATGCTCTTCAAAAATCTTGTCCTCATTATATTTCAGAGGCGTTCGACCTCCAGAAGGAGCGCCTGCTGAGTGCTGGGTACCCCCAGCATCTCCTCATTTCGGTAGCAGAGAGCCTGCTGAGGAAAATGCGGCGTCACCCGCAAGTGTGTGAAGTCGGCACCTCACGCTGGCGTAACGTAGCTGTGATACCCTATGTTCACAAGCTTTCACACAATCTGAAAAAGGTGGCCCAGCGGTACGACGTACAAGTCGTCTACTCCGCTCCTCACAGGTTGTCTAAACTCTGCACAATGACCGACCCTGAGGCAAGGAAGCAGCAAGCGTGTGGCACTTCGCATAAGCGCCCTTTCCACTTTGTTGATTGTGCAGAAGGTGTTGTGTACGAAATTCCTTTAACTTGCGGGAAAGTTTACGTTAGCCAAACCGGAAGGTGCGTCAATGTTAGGCTAAGAGAGCATGCCAACAATGTAAAAAACGCTCGCCAAGGGAAGGAATTTCAAGGTTTTTTGGCTAGCCATTGCGCAACTTGCCAAAATTGTTCACCGGACCTGAAGAACACTGCTGTCATTCTGAAGAACAATTCACGCCTCACTAGGGAGATTGCCGAGACCGAACGTATTAGCAGGTTAGGGGAAAGCTGTGTCAGCACACCGTCGATAGCTCTTTCAGATAAAGAGATGGCGTTTTTACGCATGTGCGGCAATGATGTATGATCTGATGTGTACCTATATATACGTGATCCCCGTGCTAATAAACACTTGTTGGAAGTTCAGCGCTTGTCCCGTGTGGTTTTTGTCTTCGTCCTTGTCCTCTTTTGCGCTGCAGGTTGTAGTTAACGATGTACCAACACGCCCAATTAGCCACATTAGTCAAGTTCATTTCTAGTACAATGGGCTCTTTCTCTCTTCCGTCCGACCCTTGCATCATCGTTTCACACATTGCTGCCGCAGTTTGCCGTGCACGGGAACTTTCCTTTTGTCTCCGTACAAGGCGTTTACCTGACGACGTCAGTGTGCTCTTCGGTGGATTACCGCCTTCTGTTGGACATGGTGTACGCGTGGTCAAGATTTTGCGGTCTGAATGGAGACGCCAGGCACGTCTGTACCGTGGCCTCTTGAGTGTGCAGGTGCGCTCCAGGGTACACCCGTCATCGCAACAACGTGAGCTGCGGGCCTTCCATGCCCTAGCCGACCAATCAACGGAGTTTCTCTGGCAACTTGTCCTCAGGAGGCTGAGAACACGGGCCACACCACGAAAGCAGGGCTCGTCAAGCAACGTGCACTGTGTAGGTGATGTAACTCTACCTGCTAACGTTGGACGTGTTCTTTCCCTTGGGCCGAAGTTTGCCGTCGCCCCTAGGGAGTCTAGGCCGCAACAGCTCTCCCACGTACGTCGACTGGCGCATCAGGTCTCAGCCGACGACAGCGCACGGTGTCTTTCAGAAGGTGTTGATGTCCTGAATGGTTGCAAAAACTTGGCACCCGGTCCACCCGTTAGACGCGTGGCTTCTTTTTTACGTGACCACTCCCTTCGCATTCTTGTATCTGACAAAGAAGGTGGGTTTGCTGTATTATCTAATGATACCTTTAAATCAAAGTCGAGGCTGGCGATTTCTACAGTTTTCAACCGTTGCCCCAGTGTTTCTCTGAGTAAACTGAAAACTAGTGCTAAAAAGCTTTGCGACAGGCTAAACTTATCCGAGCTGGTTAAGGCGATCGATAAGAGCAAGAAGAATGTTTTAAAAGTGTTTTTTAGTGCTAAAACGCACAAGGTTGACGTCCCTCTTCGGACCATTGTGTCTGAATCTGGAACTTGGCAGCATTCAGTAGCACTTTTTTTGCAGCGCCATCTTAAGGTTTTACCATTGGACGACCCTTTTATCGTGACTAATTCTAACCAGGTTTTAGAATTCCTGGACTCCGTCTCTGACAAGTGCTGCCAAGCATTCTCTATTGACGTTAAAGACCTTTTTTATTCCCTACCCCACAACCTTGTCCTTGCATGCGTCGAGAAGTCTATTGACAAATACGGTTCCGTCGCCTTCCAGAACACTGTGGGGATTTCTGTTTGTGGCTTTTTAGAACTTTTAAACTTTTATCTGCGCTCCACCTATGTTGAGTTCGAGGGTACCCTACACTTGCAAAAACAGGGTGTTTGCATCGGCTCTTGCATTGCTCCTATACTTAGCGATCTAGTTCTTGCTCATCACGATCGTCTTATCAACGCCTCGCTATGTGACCTAGATGTTCTTAAACTGTTTCGCTATGTCGACGATTTTCTAGTGTTTGTAAATTGTGACCCGCTCGATATTGAACCTGTGAGTAACGTGCTGCTGGCATTGTTCTCGAAAGTAATGAGCCCGCTTGACCTAACACACGAACTCCCGGTAAATGGCCATATTAGATATCTGGACATACGGATTGGCTTCAAAGATGTTTGCGTCTGCTGGTGCTATGAACCGCGCGCAAAAAAACCCCTTCTGCCCTTCAACTCGGCCCATTCGAAGCTCGTCAAACGAGCAATTGCCACGCTATACTTCAAGAATGCTCTTCAAAAATCTTGTCCTCATTATATTTCAGAGGCGTTCGACCTCCAGAAGGAGCGCCTGCTGAGTGCTGGGTACCCCCAGCATCTCCTCATTTCGGTAGCAGAGAGCTTGCTGAGGAAAATGCGGCGTCACCCGCAAGTGTGTGAAGTCGGCACCTCACGCTGGCGTAACGTAGCTGTGATACCCTATGTTCACAAGCTTTCACACAATCTGAAAAAGGTGGCCCAGCGGTACGACGTACAAGTCGTCTTCTCCGCTCCTCACAGGTTGTCTAAACTCTGCACAATGACCGACCCTGAGGCAAGGAAGCAGCAAGCGTGTGGCACTTCGCATAAGCGCCCTTTCCGCTTTGTTGATTGTGCAGAAGGTGTTGTGTACGAAATTCCTTTAACTTGCGGGAAAGTTTACGTTGGCCAAACCGCAAGGTGCGTCAATGTTAGGCTAAGAGAGCATGCCAACAATGTAAAAAACGCTCGCCAAGGGAAGGAATTTCAAGGTTTTTTGGCTAGCCATTGCGCAACTTGCCAAAATTGTTCACCGGACCTGAAGAACCCTGCTGTCATTCTGAAGAACAATTCACGCCTCACTAGGGAGATTGCCGAGACCGAACGTATTAGCAGGTTAGGGGAAAGCTGTGTCAGCACACCGTCGATAGCTCTTTCAGATAAAGAGATGGCGTTTTTACGCATGTGCGGCAATGATGTATGATCTGATGTGTACCTATATATACGTGATCCCCGTGCTAATAAACACTTGTTGGAAGTTCAGCGCTTGTCCCGTGTGGTTTTTGTCTTCGTCCTTGTCCTCTTTTGCGCTGCAGGTTGTAGTTAACGATGTACCAACACGCCCAATTAGCCACATTCAACATTTGGCGGCCTCCTGGCTCCAGGTGTCTCTGCTAACTTTGCCACGTCTACAGCACGTGGCCTTGAGGGGTTTCTTCCAAATGCACCTCGCCCATGAACACGTGGGAGGCTTTTGGAGGTAGAGAACTTCATCGCGAGCAGTGACAATTCATTCGATCTGCGAAGCCATGAACCCCTTTCGCGACCACCCGCTCGATACCGATCGCGAAGTTCCGTGTACCTTCAGACACCCATAGGCGTCGTTCACCCAGCCCTGCAAACCTGTAAAACTATCTGCAGCATCCTCCAGAGGTGGGGTCGCTGACACTGTCCCAAGTGAGTATCCGCTATCGCGCCAGCAGCGTCGACATCAGCGAGAACAAGCCGACGTGCACACAGACGCGGGTGATGAAATCAACCGGCAACGTCGGACATACTGGTTGCCGTGGACGACGAAGTCACAGCTTCGATTGATACTGGCGTCGACAGCTCGGTTGTATGGTCAGCCGAGAGCTAGCAGCGAAGTTAAAGAAATTGTGTTCCCAGTAAACTGGGTCGCACGATCGTACTCAAGGAAGTCACCTGGTCATTCCCATGGGAAAATACCTTGCTAATGTAAATATTCGTATATATACGCTACAGCGGTGTCTTAATTATTATTCGGCCCAGATGTTCAAGAGACCTGATACTCGGCATAGTCATTCTGCAGGCGATTGGAGCCATACTTAACTAGGAGAACCTGAGCGCGACGTTTTCCGCTGCAAAAGCTCGCGCCGTGGACAACGCAGAGAACGCGCTGCGCACTTTTGCTGACAGTATTACGGTACCGCCTAAAAACAGCGCACTACTGACTCACCCTCGTAAGGTGCTACGCATTCAACGGCTACGACGGCATTGCCGAGGCAGACATTTCATTGCTGCTTGAGGTGGCACCTTCGTTCGCATTCTGAACAGACGCTCATTAGTCCTGGTGACAAACTTCAGCAACGAGCATCACCATGTCCCACAAAGGCACAGCGCCCGCCTTTCTCCATAAACTCGCTGCTTTTACTGATGTCAGGTCATAAGCAACCATTGAACCGAACATACCGAAAGACGTAAGCCTGACCAATCGCATTCGGATAAACCCCTATCTACTAGAATGAAACACGCAGCAGCTCCTGGATCTTGTCTGCGACTTTCCTTGCTACTTCTATAAAAAGTTCGACGCATCTCATTGCGAAACACCGCATCTTCACTGACGATGCTGCACGCCCCATTCGGCAGCATCCTTACCGCGTTTTGATTACGGAAAGATGTGCCTAAGTGCCATGCTCAAGACATGATAAATGATGACGTTATTGAGCCACCTACAAGCCCATTAGTATAACCTGGTGCTTCATTTAAGAAAAATGACAATACACTGTGCTTCTGCGTCGACTACAGAAGGCTTAACAGTATAACTAGCGTGATGTTTATCCCCTGCCACGAATCGATGGTCTATGCCACGCCCAATTTTTTTATTTCTTTGTACATCCAGTCAGGGCACTGGAACATCGAAGTTGAGTGCGATCGCGAAGAGACGGCATTTGTGATACCTGATGAATTGTAATAATTAAAATTCCTTACTTTCGGCCTGTGTTCCGCAACTGCCACGTTCCAGCGCATGATGGACACTATTCTACGTTGGTTGAAATGTTGAAATGGCAGATCTCGAATGGCTCGAGAACGTACTCGTCGCACTCAGCCGAGCAAATCTTACTATTAAGCCTGAGAAATGTCACTCTGGTGTTCAGGAGCTAAAGCTCCTCGGTCCCGTAGTCAGCCCCCGTGGTGTTCGGCTAGGGCTTCAGGAGATAGGTGCCGTCGCAGAGTTTACACAGCCCACAGACAAGGATGCGGTCCAGCGTTTCTTGGGTATCTGTGCTGATTATCGTCCTCTGTCGAGGGCTTTTCAAGGTTCGCTAAACCATTAACAAGTCAAAATATACCCTTCCCGTGGACTGAAAACCATCAGGAAGATTTTGAAGAATTCTGCGAGTGAATGCAGACAGGTCATGTACTCCCATGTTTCAACGACAAGGCTCACACAGTAATCCACACTGACGACAGTAATAGGGCTAGGTTCTGTTTTCATTCAGCGACAAAATGGTGTCGAGCGAATCAACCTACGTGAGCCGCAGCCTGAAAAAGGCGGGGGGAGGAGGGGAACTAACCACTCCATGCATGAAGAAGAGTGTGGGACTCTGACATCATATCTTTCTAGCGAACAAAAACAGCAAGATTTACACACAGGAGTACAGGACACAAAAAAGGGCAATTTACACACAGGAGTACACGACGAACGCTAGCGTTTGTCCTCTACTCCTATGTGTAAATCGTCCTATTTTTCGTTTGCTAGAAAGATATGGTGCACAATTTGTCAATACCAACTAGCCCAGCTAAACGCACTAATGAGGTGTCTGCAGGTCCATCGGCATGCTCCGACCTTACCTTTACGGAGAGCCTCTTCGCGTAGTCAGTGACCACCGTTCGATGTGCTGGCTCGAGAACCTCCGGGACTCTTCAGGCCGCCTCGTCCATTGGATCCTCTCTCTTCAGGAGTACGAAGTCACTGTTATGTTCCGCCCCGGACAGAAGCGCGGCGATGCTGTCGCTCATGTGCGCCCTTACCTCTAAAGCACAACGACTTAGATATCCCGTTTTTAGGCGTAGTCGATATGGTCGTGGTGGCTGATCTTCAACATGCAAACAGTAAATCACGCCCTCTGACCGTATACCTTCAGGGAGCCGACGCTATTGTCCCACCGCCGATGTCGCCAAGCCCCGCTTCTTACTGCCCCCGGAACAATGTCTCCAACAAGCATTTCGACGACAATCAAGAAAGTGTAGGCGGGCCAGCAGTCGGGTGATGAACAACCATTATTGCGGTTGAAACGAAGTATAAATAAGCAAGAATGTTGACGTAACAGCTCACGTGATTTTAACGAGATGGCTGGTGACGACAGAGTGACTCAGCCATGCTACAGAAACGTTTCTACTTTTCGTCCCAGTTTCATTTATCCAAGGCGTGTCGCACACATGTCATGCGCGGGACGCTTACACTTCGCCAGGACGTTAACCCGCATATGACACAAGTATTACTGGCCACAGCTCTACTCGTCCGTCTAACGGTACGTGCGAGCTGCCGCGACTATCAGCGATGCAAGCTTCCACCTGTGCACACGGCTAGTCTTCTGCAGCCCCTGGGCCCTCCCACATCTCCACTTCAGCAGGTGGGAATGGACCTCATTGGACCATTCCCAACGTCAGCAGAAAACAAGTGCACAGTAGTCGCAACTGATTACTTGACTCCGCAGTCAAACAAAAACGGCACATCGGAGAACCGTTGCAAAAGTTGCGACGTTTTTTATACATGAACTACACTTTTTTATACATGAACAACAACGGGCGCAAAACGAGATGCTTCTAGCCAAAACTTAATCTCTTGAGAAACAGTCTGCTCGCTCTCGCAAGCCTGTCCCGCATGCGGAAACCATGGAGAGCAACGCGGTGGCACCGACGGCTCTGGAATCTTCCGTTTTCGCCTTTGAGACCCGCCTTAAAAACAAACTTACCACCACGATGAACGCATTGGCAGCAGCTCGAATTGCCGATCAAATTAATGTTCAGGTTAACGCTCAAGTATCAGAGGCCCTGCCCAACATGGTTGCCCGCACTGCGCGCAAGGGAAGCCTAAAGATGTATCTTTCCGCCCAAGCAAATCTCCTCGTACAATTATTCTTAACTATGCTGAGGACAGTAGCTCTGTCTTTGGGACAGTAGTACAAGCCCAGGGAGCCGGCTCCCGAGCTACAACTTCAACTGGAATTCCTAACACAGATAATGGGGCCACACCGACCGTGTACGCAATCCCCCAAATCTGAATTGGCTTCCCCCACACTAATAACACAATGGAAGTCTGGGACTCAGGTTTCGTACTAAGCGGGCCCGCCTCCGACTGTTCATTTCAACCTTTGAGCTGATGCCCGCCGTGGCGGCCCTTCAGGAGCCAGCAAGGGGTGCCACCATAACAAATTATACAATTTAATGTGCAAGCCAGCCCAAAAGGACGACGGACGGAAGACAGAAGTGACGCACACACTGGCTGGTGTGGCGCGTGTGTGTGTGTGTGTCTTCCGTCCGTCGTCCTTTTGGGCTGGTTTGCACGTTCAACAGTATGTACCAACTGACCCAGATTTCAACACTTCTACAAATTATACAACTGTGGTGAGCGTAAGAACACGCCCACCCAAGTTTGTGTTTATATTCTCACGCGCACGGGACGCGGACTCTACGCCACGAACTTTGCTCTTTTTTGTTGTTTCTTAAATTGATTTTTTGTGTGTGTGTCTAAGAGAATCTCCCGCGTGCGCTTTCCTCCTCCTCTGCTTCGTTCTTTCTCGCGGCGGCGGGTCGCGCCGCGCGGCTTCGCCCCGACGCTGCAGACAGACCGAGAATAAACAACCATATCGCACGGACGTCTCCTCTGGTTGTCAGTCCTTTCGCCGCGTGTTCTCTGCAATTGGTGACCTGGTTTTAAACGCACCTAAGTAATGTAGAGCGGCGCACTTCACGACTGACGAAGGTAGGATGCCAACGCGCAAAACTGGTAAAATGGAACACCATCAAAACCAGACGCCCAGTCCTGGCCAAACAACGCCACCAACCGGTGCATCCGGTGAACCCGTCTCCGCTGTCGCTGTTCGCCTTCCACCATATTGAGAACGCAACCCTGCTGTGTGGTTCCTACAAGTGGAGTCGCAGTTCCAGCTTTCAGGAATCACCTCGCAACAGAACCAGTACTAGTACGTCGTCGGCGCACTCCCATCAACAGCTGCAGAAGAAGTAGCCGACATACTCCTCTCGTTCCGCAACAACCCGCCGCCACGGCCATGCAGTAAATCAAGGCAACCCTACTAGAAAGAACTGCTGCATCGGAGAGGACGAGAGTACAGCAGCTGCTGTCCTCAGAAGAGCTCGGCGACCGACGATCAAGCCACCTTTAGCGACGAATGATGCAAATTCTCGGTACTTGTCATGTGCGCGGAAAAGTGTGCCTGTGCTCGGTGCGCGGGATAGGAGGCAAAGACGATGACGACGACGAGGAGGAGGCTGGAGCGCGCACAAGGTTGCGCGAGCGGAAGAGCGTTGCGCTGGAAGAGAAGACACACAGGCGGACTGCAGCGTTCGGCACAGTCGGGTGCCCGGGCCCGAGTGTCGAGCCTCTCTGCCAGCGGTCCACGAGTTGGAGCTCCGGGCTTCACGTGGCCGCCTGTGGGTCCTGCCCACCACATCACCTGCTGAAAGGCTATTTGGGATCCAGGAATATTCCATCAAGCCTTCGCTCTTTCGTCTCCTCCACGCTCGACGCCAGGCAACGCTACCTCGGCTCCCTCCAGTCGCCCGTCCCACCAGAGGTTGAGCCTGTGTCGTCTGAGACTGTTCTACCGCCAGTAGGGACGCTAAGTTTGTTTCGTAGCTTTATTTATCCGCTCTGCTAAATGTATGTGTGTGTGTGTATTGTGCGTCTTCTGTGTATATAAAGTGCCATTTGGAACGCACAAGCAGCCTCGTCGCTTCGATGGGAACGCCCGCGTTCCCAGCCTAAATAGGTAGGTAGGTAAGCAACTTTATTGATTCCCGAGAGAATCATGCGAGGGGGGGGAACGGGAAAAGGGGAGCAGGACGGCGATGAGCCCTCTGGCCACTCTAGATGGCCGGGCACTTTTGTGCGTCGGCGACCCTTCTTGCCCAGCCCAGTGCCCGAAGCTGTAGCTCCGGTTGCGAGCTGCGCAGAGCAGCCTCCCATCGCTCCTGATGTTGTGACCCTTGCCACGGGGGCTTGGGCTTGTTAGGGCAATTTAGAAAAATGTGACTGAAGTCGGCTCTGGTGCTAAGACACAATTTGCAGTGCGGAGAGGTTTCACCATGCGTGATAACGGAGAGGAGGAAAGGGGTCGTGACTGTGGCAGTTTGAAGTTTGCGCCACAGAATCTGGTCACTCCTGGAAAGAGATTTATGCGGCGGGGGGTACGTTAGGCGAGAGTTCCTGTAGAACATGGTGAGATCGTGGTAGCCGAGGAGTCGATCCCTTGCACTGCGGGACGAAGGCAGGGCGCTCTCAGCCCGGTTGACGAGTGCTCGGGCCTGGGTGTGAGCAGCCGTGTTGCCTGGGTGTCCGCTGTGTGCAGGGACCCAAATGAGGGTGATTAGGCGATTAGGTGGGGGAGAAGAAGCGAGGATTTTAGCAGCCGGAGAGTGAATTCTACGATTCGCATAATTACTAATTGCGGATTTAGAATCTGAAAAAATATACTCTGCAGAGGAGCCTGCAATTGCTAGTGCAATTGCAGCCTCTTCCGCTTCCAGGGATTCTGTCAAATTTGGTATCGATGCGCTTACAATCGGGTTTTCGAATCCGTCTACAACGGTCAATGCGAAAGCTGATCTGTCTGAATATTCGACTGCGTCCACATAAACCGCCGGAGTGTGGGGAGGGTAACTTTTGTGGAGAGCCTTAGCTCTAGCTTCCCGTCTTCCCTGATTATGCTCCGGGTGGGTGTTTTTAGGAAGAGGCGGGATAAAGAGGTTATTGCTAACAGCTGTAGGGGGAGAGAACGTAGCCGTGGTACAGCCTGGTAGGTTTATTCCAAGTCGACGCAGGAGTATTTGACCAGTTTCTGTGCGCGATAGCCTTTGGTATTGACTTAAGAGGTGCGCTTCTACGAGTTCTTCCAGGGTGTTGTGCACCCCAAGTTGAAGCAGTTTCTCCGTGGGCGTTGAGTTAGGCAGGTGGAGAGCAGATTTATAGGCAGTGCGGATGATTCTGTTAAGCTGCTCGGTCTCCGTGGGTGTGAGGTAGAGGTAAGGGATGGAGTAGGTGATTCGACATAAGCAAAAGGCCTGAATTAGACGACGAGTATCAGCTTCCCTCATACCGCGATGACGATTCGAGATGCGCCGAATCAGTGAGGCTGTATTGTGAATCGTAGTGCGGATTAATTTTATCGTCTCAGCGTTGGAGCCATCGTTAGAAATATTAAGACCTAAAATTTTGATTTTATTCACCACGCGGACGGGAATGTCATCTAATGTGATTTTAATGCTAGGGCTATCCCGTCTCGTTCGGTCAATGACAAGCAGTTCCGATTTAGCCGCCGAGCATGTAAGACCAATGCCTTTGGCGTGGTTAACAACAACGTCCGCGGCTACCTGCAGTTTTGATTCGATTTCGCCATAATTACCAGTATTGACGCAGATAGTGATGTCATCGGCATACACGGCGTTCACGGAAGGAATTCTTTCAAGTTCCCGCGCTAACGGTATAAGAGTTATGTTGAAGAGAAATGGAGACAGAACTGCTCCTTGGGGCGTTCCCCTGCTCCCCAGGGTGAAAAGATTAGTTTTTAAAGTGCCCAGCTGCAGGCAGACGGACCTTTGACTCAGAAAGGCAGCGACATACCTGTGCGTGCGGGAGCCTACGTTTAGATCGCTCAGACATTGTAAAATGGAGGAGTGATTCACATTATCAAAAGCCTTGGTGAGGTCTAATGCGAGGATAGCTCTGGTTATGTGTGGGAAAGTGGGATTGAGCACATCCTCTTTCAGCTGTAACATTACATCCTGAGTTGAAAGTCCAGAGCGGAAGCCAAGCATGGTGGGAGGGAAAAGGCGCTTTTTATCCATGTAGCAGTTAAGGCGATTAAGGATCACATGCTCCATCAATTTTCCGGTACATGAGGTTAAAGATATAGGCCGCATATTCTTAAGGTCTAAAGGCTTATTACTTTTGGGGATGAAAGTAACCCTAGCTGACTTCCATTCCTGGGGCAGCGTGCCCTGCTCCCAATGTTCATTCATGTAACTAGTGAGAGCGGCCAGTGATTTGGTGTCTAAATTTCGGAGTGCTTTGTTAGAAACTCCATCTAAGCCTGGGGCGGATGTAGTGCGAAGTTTGCTTAGGGCGGCCCATACCTCGGCTTCCGTGATCGGAGCGTCTAGGTCTGAATTAGGCATTCCATTATATGTCGGCAAGGGTTGCTCCTTGAGATCGGGGAAGTATGTTGCTTTAAGAACAGTTTCAACATCTTGTCCCTGTCTCTCTGCCTCGAAGAGGAGTTTTGTGGCTCGCTTATTATTTTCCGTACGGGAGGAGCTCGGGTCTAACATATGGCGAAGGATGGACCACGTGTTCTTTATGTGTAGAGAACCGTCAAGTCGGTTGCATAACTGATCCCATTGCTGCGACGAGAGCTCAGTTGCGTGTTCAGTGATGAGCTGGAGCGTTTGTGCGATTTTACGTTTTAATTTGCGATTATACTTTTGTCTGAGCCATCGCTTTTCCAAATTCTGGTAGGCTTCCCAAAGGTGCAATAGCCTGCTATCTACTGGATCGCGTATGTGTTCAGCAGGGGCCATTTTTTCACTAAGAGCTATGTCCCGTTGGAGCTTAGAAGCCCATTCTTTGTAGTCCCGAATTTCCGTTGCCGTATTTTGGTCTCGAATTTTTCGGAACTTCTCCCAGTCAACGATAGGCTTGAGGTGGAACTGTGGCCGTAAACTGGCACAAAGCAACGTAATTGTTAAGATGTAATGATCGCTGCCGAGGTTAACCCCCGTGTGCATCCAGTTAGCTTGTCGGACATTTCTAGTGAAAGTAAGATCTGGTGTGGTATTCCTGCTCACACTGTTGCCAATGCGTGTGGCTAGGGTGCAGTCATTCACTAGGGTGCATCCATTTTGCTGAATGTAGCGAGAGAGGCTCGTGCCCTTGCGAGTGTTTTTCGCATATCCCCAGTCGACATGCGGTGCATTAAAATCACCCGTTATCACTATAGGCGCGGAACTTGCTATCTGCATGGCCCTATCAATAGCGTCGAATGCTGAACGGAGGTCATCCCTAGGATGAGAGTAGATATTCAGCACAAAGTATGTCGCTTGCCCTGTTCGACGCGGAAGAAGCTCAAGAAGAATGCAATCTGAGTATAGGTCGGAGAGATCGTGAAATATAAATGAGATATTTCTTTGGATATAAGTGGTGGCCCACGGGGAACTAGGATGAGAGTACACAGCTTGATAACCGAGAAGTTTGCATGGCTTAAGAGACTCCTGTACACAGATGACATCAGGGGTGACGGAGGACTGCTTTATGTAAAGCGAGAGGTTGTCTTTCTTTTTTGTTAATCCACGGCAGTTCCACTGCCATATGCAGAGTGAAGGGGATACTGAGGGAAGGATGCGGGGAGGGGTTATGGTTGCGAAGGCTCTTGAGTAGGGTGGGACTGTGGCACAGGTTCTAAGGATGGGAGCCGAGCAACTAGCGTGTCAAGTATATTCTCAACCCTAGTGAAGCGTTCTGCAATTTGGCTGAAACCTAGGTCAACATTTTGCTTAAGTTCCCTATGTTCTCTCCGGATTTTTTGAATCGTGCATGTGGGGTCCTCGTCGCATGAATCGGGCTGCTGCGTTCTTTTCTTTTTTGCAGGTTGGGGGCATGAATCTGTGGGATCAGCCCTTGATTCGGTTTCCATATCAGACTGCGCGCTGGAGGGGGAAGTACATTGGAACTGAGAGGATGAAGCAGACTGCGTACTGGAGGGAGAAATAGGCTGGGACGGAGAGGTTGAAGCGGGTGGCGCTGTGAGCGCGTTTAAACGTTCTAGCACCAGAGCCAACTGTTGCTTTAACTCTTGGTTCTCTTTAGTTAGACGTTCTATCATCTCCTGAGTTTTAGAATTTTCACTCGATTCAGAGCATACACCACTGGAGCGGGAGGCTTGCTCTCCCCAGCTCACCTTTCCATGTTTGGTCCCGGGGTCCCGGCTTCGAGGTTCACTTAGTCCAGGACTTTTGCTCCGGCCGGCACGGTTGCCGTCTTGGATTGAGGGGAAGGACTCCTCCTGGAACTGGAACTCCTGATGCTGCTGCTGCTGGTGCTGCTGCAGTCCCTGTCGTGGACGAGACGAACGACTGTTGCCACGCTTGAAGCGTTTCTTGCATGATCTGTCGCCTGTAGCGTGAGCGTCCCCACAGATGACACATTGCGGAGTGCAGGGGTGGTCTTCCGGGTGTTTTTGACCACAGCCTGGGCAAGTGAGGCGATTCGGCAGTGGGCATACATCTCGTCTGTGGCCGACTTGTCTGCAATTTATACAGGCCTCCACTTTCGGGCGGAACTTGAAGACGGCATAAAGGACGCCAAACATTTTCACTGAAGGCGGGAGCTCTTCGGCCATAAAGTGGATGAGAACGGAGCGCGATGTGCGCCCCATGTCCCTCGCCTGGACAATAGGCAGAAGGGGGTTGGCCCGACGTAATTCTCGGAGCAAGTCCTGCGGCGACTCCCCGCTCCACGCCCGGTAGATGATTCCTGGTCGCGCCCTGTCGGGCGGAGCGACGTAAGCATGAAACGCGCGTTTGTCACCACGTAGCATCAGTTCTCGGAATTTGGCGTAGTTGGAAACTCGTTCAGCGCATGAAGTAGACACCGTGAAGACATTCTTGGGTAGGTTCGTGCACATGATATCCTCCGCGGCAACCGAAGGCTGCAGCCCGCTGTTGGCGACAACAGCCGCCCGCAGTTCGCCATCGTTGAATTTGGCCAAATTGACTCCCGCAGTTGGTCGAAAGACTATCTTGAAGTCATCCAGCGGCAGCCGGGGTACTGTTCGCATGCGAAGACGCGCTGCAGCTGTATCATCGAGCTGTGAGTGAACGCCCGGAGCTGACACCGGTTTTCTCACTTGCGTTTCGTCAGCTGACGCCGCGTTGCTTGACTGCGTTCCTTCGCTTTCCTTAGGCTGCTGCCGATGCGAGGTTTTTCGGGCATTGAGAACTTCACTCCACTCCTCCGGATTGAATTCTGCGGCAGGCAGATCCACGCCGCTCACCTGATATTCCATTTCGTAGCCGCTAGGTCGTGCGCGAGCCCTGCGCCGGAGTGCGTGGCGCTAGGGCTAGCCGGGTGGCGTTCCACCACGCACACAATGTCGAGGTTCGCAAAGTTCTGCGGAAAATAAAAGGTTTGAGGCACTCACCAGCAGCGTCAGCGGGGTGTTAATGTGCAATAGAAACCACTTCACTAGCAGAAAAGTTGTTCTGCTTCCAGAAAACGTCGTCGAATCTGGAGCCCATGCGAAGCACGTCAGCCTTGCTCGGCCTCCTAGCGGCAGATGAGCCTAAATACAACCCTCTCGAACCTATCATGACAGCACTAGTGCACAAACTTCGGACAATGCAGTGCTGTGCGAACTCTTTCTCCAGCGTCTGCCATCTCAGGTCCAAGTGGTGCTTGCTACAGCCACAGCCATGGACTTAACATCGCTGGCTGCACTGGCCGACAAAGTTATGGAGGTAGCGACACCGAATCTCCCAGTCGGCTCCGTCAGCACGCGCACGCAATAAACGCCGCCAGCTGCTCCTATCGGGACTGCTCAGCCACCTTCCGAGGTTGACCGTCTCTGTGCTCGGCTACAACAACTCATCGCCGCAACTACATAGTCCGAGCTATCCACACACCGTTATCGCCAACGTCATCGCTCGTAAACACCCAATCGGCGCAGACAGCCAGAGCAAGGTGAGTCCCTACTTCCATGGATGTGCTTCTATCATCGCCGCTTTGGTGCAAATGCCCGCCGCTGCCTCTTACAATGCACCTGAGCGGGAAACAACACGGCCGATCACTAGCGGCGACGAGAGGTCAGCGCCAAGATGAATGTGGCCTTTTCCACATCGCCGACCGAACTACCGGACAGAAGTTTCTGATTGACACCGGTGCCCGAGTGTGCTCGCTGCCACAAAAGCAGAACGCGCGTCCACGGCGCTGTTCCACCTCAAAGCCGTTAAAGGGACTGTCTACCGCTCAGAAAATTTTTTAAGATTGTGGTAAAATTGGGCAGATCGTGAATTTACGGGAACGAGCACGCTTTCACCCCACAAAAAAGGAATTATGTTTTTAATTTCGCTCTGAAAGTGGTGCAAAAAACGCCGCTAGCGACACCCAACAGCGTGTTTGTCAATTTCCAAGTGTACGAGAACCAGCCCACGCAGGTAAGCATACTCTGCTGAAAAACTATTATGTATGTGTTACAAGAGTACTTCACCCTATGAGAGACCTTGTTATAGCGTGCAAGAGCAATTTGTTCTTTTTTTCGCTGCTTTCGGGGTGCCGCAGGTAGCGCTGCCTTCGAATTCGTCTGCCTGCGGAAGCGCGTAGTTCTGCGCTTGTCATGCATGCGGCGCTGCATGTCCGAGACGCACCCCCGCGCGCCGACTTTCCCTCGCCTCTCCTCCTCGTCGTCGCCTCTGGAATGTCGACCTTGAAGCCGCTTCGCGTTGAGGTGCCTCCCGCGGCCGAAAGGGTTTCCAGGGTGACGACGACGCGTCATGCGCGTTACCCAGTGTTGCTGGCATGCCTACACTAGGAAAGGAGCGACTTCGTAGATAAAGAAATTGTGTTTTAATAATTTCTATTCAGTTTCTGGAGAAATCACTGCACGCTGGGACACTTCGAAAGGTAGGCTTTCTATTGAGCCAAAATACAGGAGAGCGATGAACGACGGTAGACGGTCCCTTTAACGGAACATACATTCCCTTGGACAGGCGAGGCTCGGTGACGCTCAACTTAGGGCGTCGAAAAATCTTCCGATGGTTATTCTTCGTCGCTGACGTTGGTTCTACTACAATTGGTGCTGACTTCCTAAACCAACATGGGCTACTGGTCGATGTCAAGCGAAAGCGACTAATTGTTCCGCAACTAGCCTCCTCAATCACGGCTTCGCAGTTCGCGCTGCTACAGATGTAGCACTCTTGTGTGCTACAGTTGCCAAAGAGCCAATTGCAGCCTTGATTGAAGAAATTCCCAATCGCACATCAGCATCAAACTGGACTCAACCTGTCTGCCATGACTTTTGGCATCACATTGTGATGCCAGGACCACCTGCATTCTCTGGACCATGACGCCTGGCTCTAGAGAAACTCAAGGTAGCCCGTTCGGAATTCGAACACATGTTAGAACTCGGCATCGTCAGAACCTCCTCCCGTAGCTGGGCTTCTCCGCTCCACCTTGTTCCCAAGAAGTCGCGCGACTGGAGGCCATGCGGGGACTACCGATTCCTGAACGCCAAAACCATTCCGGACCGCTACCCCCTGCCCAACATACAGGACTTTACTTCAGCTCTACACGGCACAACCATCTTTACAAAAATAGACCTCGTTCAAGAAGACATTCCTTAAACGCCAATCACAACACCACTATGACTATTTGAAATTGTAAGAATGCCCTTTGGGGGATTCGCAGTGCGGTGCAGACCTCCCAGCATTTCATCCATTCCGTCGTACGTGGACTACCTTTCGTATTTGCCTACGTCGATGACATCCTAGTCGCAAGCTCCTCCACTGAAGACCACGTATACCCCCTCCGTCAACTTTTCGAACACCTCTCTGCAAACGGCGTGGTCATGAACACAGAAAAGAGCCAGTCCGGACTACAAGCCCTCGAATTCCTTGGTCATCATTTGGACGCTAACGGTATCCGCCCGCTTTCCCACAAAGTGCAAGCCATCATCAAGTTTCCCAAACCAACCTCAACCACAAAGCTCCGTCAGTTTCTCGGCCTCGTAAACTTTTACCGCCGCTTTGCCAAAACTGCGCCATGCTACTGGAACCCCTCGAACATATGCTTTACGGGAAGAACTCGGCGAAAGCAACTACTACAATGGGACACTGCTGCGGATGAAGCATTTATTGCAATCAAGCGTGCCTTGGCCGACGCCAGAATGCTCGCCCACCCGAAAGCAGATTATCCGATGACACTCATGACGGATGCTTCCAACACAGCCCTCCGAGCTGTTCTGCAACAGAAATTCAACGGTGCCTCGCAGCAACTTGCGTTCTTCTCAAAACGCGTGACTCTTGCTCAAACAGGATACAGCGTTTTCGGTCGGGAACTTCTCGCCATATACCTGGCAGTAAGTCACTTTCGCCACCTACTCGAAGGCAGAGCGCTCACAGTTTTCACCGATCACAAGCCACTGTATACGCCACTGCCGATACAAGCTGCTCTATCGCTGTATATGCCTCGAGAAGTACGACAACTAACTTTCATGTCCGAATTCACGACGCACATCCGTCACGTGGATGCCATCACAAGAAGTCGTTCGAAAACAGTTTCCTCGTCCTACCCCCTTAACATACAAGAATTGGTGACAGCGCAGGCAGAAGACACTGAGACTGACACGCTTGTGTTTCCCCACCTTTGGAAAACACAAACGTCGCTCAAGCTGAAGATAGTATACATCGAAGATGTGCCAGTCATTTGCGACACTTCTACAGGCGTACAAAGACCATTTTTGCCTGTCCCTTTGAAAAAGCAAATTTTCAACTCACTGCACAACCTTTCGCATCCTGGCATTCGTGCAACACAAAAGTTGATCAGATCGCGCTTCGTCTGGAACCGCGTGAACGCTGACATTCGCGAGTGGGTTCGCGCATGTGCACCATGTCAGCGTGGAAAAGTACATCGTCACGCAGTTCCCCCATCCCAGTGTTTCCTGCAAGCTGATCAACGCTTCGTGGTGGTGCACTTCGACATCGTCGGCCCACTTCCTCCTTGTGAAGGCTACCGTTATTTGTTGACCTGTGTTGACCGTTTCACCCGATGGCCCGAGGCAACGCATATCCCCGACATCACAGCAGCTACTGTCGCCGATGCCTTCGCTTTTACTTGGGTGGCACGATTCGGCTGTCCCACAACAGTTGTCACGGACCGTGGTCGCCAGTTCGAGTCATAGCTCTTTAAGGAACTCCTCAAACTCCTGGGAGTGGCGCGCCTGCGGACTGCCTCTTACCATCCACAAACGCGGAATGATCAACTTAGCGCGAAAACACACGGACACGAGAAGAAACGAAACAGACAGGACGGGCGCTTCCGTTTCGTTTCTTCTCGTGTCCGTGTGTTTTCGCGCTAAGTTGATCATTCCGCGATGCATAACCAACTAGCCCAGCAGTCTGTCCTACTAAAGTACATCCACAAACGGCCTCGTGGAACGTTTCCATTGTCACCTGAAAGCAGCACTTACAGCGCACGGTCCCCCTACCAAGTGGCTTGATGCTCGACCAGCTCACATTGCTGGGAAGACCTTCTATTTTCAAGGAAGACATTTCATGTGCCAGCACCGAACTTGTTTATGGAGCCCCGCTTCATTTACCGGCCGACTTCTTCGACGCCTCTAAACCAGAATCCTCTCCCACGCCAAGTGGATACGTCGACAAGCTCCGTGATGTCTTTCTGAACTTCCAACCACAGCCAACGCGAGCAAGCCACTCGCGGGCTGTGTACGTGACTCTAGACCAATTAAAAGCGTCCCATGTCTTCGTGCATTACGGCCTTGTACGTGGGCCCCTGCAACCACATCATCTGGGCCCTTTCCGCGTACTCGAACGCCGTTCCTCAATTTTCATCGTGGACCTTCACGGAAAACGCGATGCAATCGCGCTTGAGAGTCTGAAACCAGCATACGTAGACGGCCCGGTTTCTTACATTCAGTACCTGCCAGGCGTGCCCTTACAGCACCAGGAGGTATTTACGACAAACGTGAAATGGCTCCAACACGCCGCGTCCACTGGAGCTAAGCTCTGGGAAGCACGGCACTGACTTGTTTGCCGCAAAGGCGGCCGTGTATGCGGCCGAACTCGCGGACGCCAACAGGGTGAATAGATGCGACACGGCAGCGCGCCAAGTATCCGACAAGAATACTTGGCGCCTATTCCCCGCTCTCATAGATCCAACGCATACCCGCACCGAAGCTCAAAAAAATCTACATAGGGCAATTAATAGCTTTCAGGGCGACAGAACACAGCTGGCGCACATTTAAGGGACCAGTACGTGTGCTCCACAAAGGACCCCCGTGGATTGGCTTACTCCTATGCAGGTTCTGAGAATGCTAAGCTGGCCGAACCGTTCCAGCTTTTCGAACTCCGGAAGGCTCCGGCTAAAATGAAACGCGGCACCACTTCGGGTAGAGACAGAATTACCGTCAAAATGTTAGCTAACTTTCCCGACCGGGCATATGAGTCACTATTAGCTTACATCAACTTAATCTGGTCAGGGGACGTGCCACTCCCCATAGAATGGAAGACAGTCCTCGTTACATTTATTGCAAAAGCTGGCAAGGCGGTGAACACGGACAACCTTCGCCCCATCTCTCGCACATGATGCGCCGGCAAAGTGATGGAGACGATGGTGCGGGGTCTGTTGTCTGAGTTTATGGAGAACCAATGTACTTACGAAGAATCAATGAACGGGTTTCGCTCGCACAGATCGGCGCAAGGCATCCTACTTCAACTCAATCGGGACGTCGTAGACCCTGTCGAATGATTTCTCGTCGGCAAGGTCGTACTCACCTTGGACTTAAAAGGAGCATTTGACAATGTGACTCACGAGACAATTCTACCACACCTGTCGTAAACCGGCTGTGGCTTGAGAGCGTTCGAATACATTCGGGAGTTCTTAACCGATATAGACAATCTTACATCCGCTCACAGGACAACACGGCCTTTTTACCTTAGGAACTAGAGGTACACCGCAATGTGCAGTGCTGTCCCCTATATTCTTTCATCTGGCGATGATGCGCCTGCCGGCTCAGCTGGCTGATGTCTCCGGTATGCAACAAGCGTTGTATGCTGATGACATCACCATCTGGACTACGCAGGGCTAGAGACATTAAGGCGAACCTGCAGCGAGCCGCGAGCATTGTCGAACGCTATGCCAGCCAGTTCGGTCTTCAAAGCTCACCTTCCAAATCGGAACTCGTGCATATACGCCCCTCGACAAAGTGCACGGCCAAAATTCAACTCTCGCTAAGACACGTCCAGTCTCTGAACAAAAACAAGTCCGGGTACTGGGACTCTTTATAAATCAAAACAGACGATCAGACACCACATTGGTCAAACTGCGCAAGGTGGGCGACCAGGTGGGCCGCATGGTTCGCCGGGTCTCTAACAAACGCGGATGACTAGGGTGCAAGGATGCCTTGTGGCTAGCACATGCATTTGTAACGAGTAGAATTTTACACTCTGCTCCATACCTCCACCAGTGGAAGCAAGCCGAGGATGCACTTGAAGTCATCCTTCGCATAATTGTAAAGCGGGCCCTCAACCTCCCCTTAAACACCTGGAACCAGCGCCTTCTGGGCCTGGGCATGGTGTACACTTTTCGGGAGCTTCGAAAGGCCCACCTCACCAATCACTACACTCGTCTCTCAAACACGGTAGCGAGGCGCCGCCCATTAGCCCGCTAGACACACCAACATCACGGAACATAGCGTTAAACTCCCGTTCGAGTGGAGTTGCGCCCTCGACGTGCGCCCTCTTCCAAGCAATATGACAAAGGAAGACCATAATGGCCAGCCCCTGGTGCGGGCGGAAGCCCTGGACCGCCATTATGGAACGAAACCCGGTGTGTTTTACGTCAACGCCTCTGGCCCACAGCACGGGGGATAGTATAGGGCCGTTGTCGTGCATGAGAACCAAACAATTAACGGGCTCACTTTCCGAGCCCGGAACGTAACCCATGCGGATGAAGTCGCCATTGCATTGGCAGCTTTTCATCCTAAATCGCAAATTATTACCTCCGACTAGTGAGGGCCTTTCGAAACGTCGAAAATGGCTATGTCGCGCACCTAGCTTGACGATTAGTGAAACATACCGATTATCAGGGGAAGCCTGGCCCCGGCCTTATAGTATCGGCTCCTGCTCACATGGGACTAAAAGGGAATGAGGCAGCCGATGCCGCCGCCTGCACGCTCTCGCACCGGACATTCCCATTCGACTCCGACGATCAGGACGACATCGAATTCAATCCGACATGTTCCTTCCGCGAAATTGTTCACCACTATTAATCTGACCACAGCCTTTATCCACGTCCGTGTAAAGCGGACGCTCCTCCGCTTATATAAAGCGGAAGAGCGGCTTCTACTCCGACTCTACACAAACACCATGCTGTGCCCGGCAGCTCTCAAACACATCGATGCGCCTTTTCCGGCAGTTGCTCGCATTGTGGGAGGTCTTTGGACATCTACCACATGGTGTGGGTCTGCCGCTCCAATACCGCTACACCCCCTATCCCCAACCCAACCAGGGATGACTGGGAGGTGACCCTGCTTGGGTGTACTGACCTTCAGACCCAAAAGACCTTGGTGGCACTAGCGCAAGTTGCGATAGATGTCAATGAGGTCCCGTACTAGGGATCCGCACCTATTGTTTGTAAGTACCGTCGCCTTTAAGGGGCGGTCCCTGCATACCTCCACCGAATTCTCTTTTATTCAATAACTGGTATTACCACAACCCCGTGTTCAGCATGAGCCATGCGCTGTCCCTGGGTGCGCAAAGAGTTAGGCTTGGTTTTTGGGAAATGTTCATTCTAAGCGATTGAAAGCCGGTAATGATCTTTCACAAGAAGTTTGTTTAGGTGTCACTGCTATTTTTCTCGAAAAAGAACTTGTGTCCGATCTGCGACCTCGTGCGGCGAGCGTGTCGAGCGCACAATATAATGCTGCGCGGTCACTGTTGACGCAGTAGGACTCTGATGCAGCGCCAAATATTGAACGTACGAATTTCACCAGCAAGCTCAACAAAGAAGTCTGCCTCACATGACGCTCTGTCCAGCTCTGGGAATTTGTCACACCCGTCCCCATGGGGGCTTGATGTTCTTCGGAACCAGGAGAAATCTGAGGCCGTTTTGCTTCGGGCTGTTGATGTAGCATCCCGACATGTCACACGGGAATGAAGCCATGACGACTTGTGCAAGTAAAGTCACAGCACTAAGGTTCGTAAACACGGGGCACTGATCTAGCAGCTGGGCGACTGCGCGTACCGAGTACTCGAAGTGCCGGCACGCAATCCAGCAGCGGTAGCGTAGTAAGCTCTCGGTGAGGTCATGTTCTATTTTTGCAAGAACCGACGCACACAATCAGCAGTTGCATAGGCATATGAAAAAAACGCACATACAGTGGCTTATAAAGGAATGTGTGCGGCAAACACTTCGAGTTGGTGGAACAAGTTATCTTATGTGACTGAGTCCCAACCATTGCAATGGGACATGCTTTCGAGTAGTTAACAGAGCATAATGAGATGTCGAAATACTATCCTTATTACATGAGTTAAGTAAATCTTCTATACTTCCTGATACCGTTAGAAATTACCGTGCCTCACAACCTTAGCCGCTTTCATCCGCAATTTATATTATATATTGCATGCAAGTACACAAGTTAGTGAGTGCGAGAACTTTTATACCTGTTTAATTTTGTCCAAGTGATGGCCATCCCAATAAGCGATCAAGCTTAAAACGACGACGCGGTCATAGCGTGCAAATTGAAATAAGGATCAACGTGTGAAAGATGGATCCTGGAAAGAAAGTTTGCTTCAAGTGATGAGGATCCGGCAAACAAGTCTGATAACAAATGCAATGACTTCTCGCGAGGCTGCATTCAGCAGTAAGGTAACATTGGTGGTCAACAACCTAGGACGCTGCATTCAGGAGACTTGCCTACTGCAATGCTTCTTACCGTCCGTTCCAAGAAGTTAGAATAAAGTTCGTACCACTCTCTGTGCAATCAGGATATCCTCAAGCAAAGAAACCCAAGATAATCCTCACCTTTTCGGGATTGAAGTCTTGCATTGGTTCCAGGCAGTGGACAGGGAGCATTAAACTTGAACAGACGACGAGCGTAATAGCACGACACAGGTACACCCCGCGCGTTCGAGACTCCATCGCGTACCCGAGCACTAATAAGCGACTTGACTGCGGAGCCCTCGATGCCACCGACATGACAGGCGTACTCCCCACAAATGAGGCTAACTCTTATTCCTTAAATTTATTCTGTTTGCTAAGGACACGTGCTTCAATATCGACAGGAGCGGATGTGTGCTTTTGTACAGCTGAGCCGGCGTTGTACGCTGAATAAAAATCAATTACACCATCGCGGGGTCCTTCGTACACAAGCATGGCTTCATTAAACAGCAGTCTTATAAAAGATCGTTTGCACAACACACGAAATGTTTTTACGGGGAGATTAGAGGTTAAGATGTTGAAGAAAGCAAAGTGAAAGGGCCTAGCGGGCGATTATGTTAGCTAGTCAAATCAGCACTTCGAGTGTACCAGTGTGTGGTGTAGGTGCAATACGGAAAGAGAGAGAGATGAAGAGATGATGGCAGGGAGGTTGTCAGGATGTTAGTATCACGTTTAGTATCTGAGCTGGAGTGGCGAAACGCAAGAATACAGCGCACGAAGATCGGTAAAACTTTAGGGAAGCACACACAAAGAGAAAATAACAGCGTACACGTGAATGCGGCGTTGCAAAAAAAAAGAAAGGCTGACCTTAATTTAAGGTCGGGCGGTCCCATTACGCCAACTTCCCACAAGGGTGGGTGACCTCCCAAGCGTACAGTACCTTCCAACATCCGAGCACCAGGCGGAAGCGCGCTTGTCCCTATTTTACCGGTAGGTACCCGGTGGCAGTGGCGGATGCCTTCCTACCTCTCGCAGCAAGGCGGACGCTCCACTATTTCACCAAGGCCGTGGTGGCTAATGTGTGCCCAGGGCACCTGCCACGTCCTTATGGGGCCACCTTTCAAGATAAGTACACTGTGGTGGTTCGTGGGCCCAGGACTCAGACACAGACAGCTTAGTCACAGACAAGGAAACATTTATCGACAGGACGAGACAGACATGAACTTTCACAGACAAACAACGCGACACAAGCAACAGACTGTGAACACTACGTTCAAGAACTAACGGCGCGTCCTGTCTAACTGACGTCGGATGTCCGCTCGCACCACTCACAGGACTGATGTTCTAGCAGCGGCGGCACACGCTGACATCAGTAGACGAGGCACGATGAGTCGTGTCCGAGCTCACAAGCAGATCCAGAGGCACTCGCTCAGGAGCGTGGCGGGTAGGATCCGTATCTGGCGTGGCACCGAGGCCACGCCCTCAGCAACACTTGCGCCAGACGGCAACGCGGCACCGTGACCACGCTCTAAGCACGCCGTTGTGCGGCACTGGAACTTGCGCGGCACCGTGACCACGCCCTCAGCAGATGGTTGTGCCGGACTCGAACCTCCGTGGCACCGCGACCACGAGTCGGTAGATGGTCCCGGCCACACCACTGCTCCAGCCGCTCGTACTGGCCCGCTCGCTCGTCCACCGCAGGAACATTCCTGGTCCAGCCAGATCGAGGACACCTGTTCGCCACAGGAGAACGCCCGGTACGTCCCGGCTGGTCTGGTGGCACCAGCTCGGTGCGTCTGTTCCCCTGGGCCGAACGTGCCACCGCTCGGTCGCTGGTAGTAGTAGTAGTAGTAGTGATTTTAATAAGAGGAAAAGGACGCTAATTTCTGTCGCCCATGATGGGGACACGGCTAAGCGCCTTGGGGGTAGGGGTATGGGAATGAAAGAGAAGAAGAAAAGAGGAGTGAGAAGTCTTCGCGGTCGCTCAAGCACGAGCACACCGCACGCACATGGCCGCCTTCGTCTCGGGGCAACACACTGTAGTGGTGGCGTTTCCGCCGCAGGCGAGTGTCCGATCACTCGCGCTGCAACAGAGGGGTTGGCACGGCGGCAAACTTCACGCATGCCGCGCGCATCGGGTGGTCTGCTGGCACACAGTCCAGTACATCCCTGATGGTCCCGATGAGCATGGCGATGAGGGCATCGCGGGGGTCGACGTCGGGGTCCGGTGAGGCAGCAGCAGGCGGCGTCAAAGCGTCGGCAGCAGCAGCAACAGGTGGTGTAGCAGGGCGAGGCGCTGGCGCGGAGCGCTGGCGTCCGTGAGCCACGGCAGGTGGTTTGGGCGGGCCGGTCTTCACTGCAGCGGCGTACGAGCGCACCTCGCGGGTCTCTTCGCGCACTGCAGCTTTGACTGCCCGTCTCGAGAGCAGGGCCGGTGATGATGCAAGCACGGTCGCCACGCGCCTTTCCTCCTGCCATCGCGGGCAAGTGGGATTGTCGGCGGCGTGGCTCCCGTTGCAGTTGACACACCGGGGCTTGCATAGATCCGTGGCCAGGTGTTGGCGGCCACAGATGATGCATGCACCGACCCGCCGGCATGCCTCGACGACGTGGTCGAAGCGCCCGCACCGTCGGCACTGCTGTGGTCGCGGCTTCACGTGTCGAACTCGAAGCCGCAGCCCGCTGATCTTGACAACGTCGGGAGGGGTAGGAGCACCGAAACGCACCTTGACGGCGCGTCCCTCCGTCGTGTCCGGAGCAAGGCTTCCCAAGATAGACCTAACGAGGTTTGACGGTTCCCCCACGAAATGGCTTCCATTTTGGACCTCTTCCGCCATTCCGTGCACGAGAACCCACGGCTTAGCAACGTTGATCGGTTCCACTATCTCCGTCTCTGCTAGACGGCCCGGCGGCAAAGGCTATTGCAGGCATCCTGACGACAGACAGCAGTTACGATGATGCCATTTCCATCTTGAAGGAGCGGTTTGGAGACCTGCGCATCATAGAACAAAAATACCTGGAAAATCTTCGCACACTGCGGCCTGTCACTACGTCGGCGAACGTTAGTGCACTTAGGAGCCTCTACGACTTTGTCCAGGTAAACATCAGAGGCCTGAAAGGTCTCGGGGTCACAGAATCGAACTACGCTGCCATGCTTTGTGAAGTACTGACGAAGTCGATTCCACAGGACATAATCGTGGAATACTACCGACGGCGGCGACTTGCGGAATCAAGTGGAAATGACCAGCCAAGATCGGAAGAACTTAAGCAGCTGCTAGATCACCTGCGCATCGAGGTGGAATGCAGGGAGCAGACTACCTACCAGCAGCGGGCGTCGTACGACGGGAACAGCGTGCCTCCGGCAGCCGTAGGAATCGGCCAACGGCATCAGCTGCAGTCCTCAACAACAGCGCCAGGACGAGGGACGAGGGATGCGTCTTCTGCAAGGAAGCACATCCAACACAGGATTGCGTTGCACCGATCCATGAAGCGGAAAAAAAGCGCCTTCTGTCGGCGGCTGGCTGCTGCTTCAGGTGTACAACTCAGGGCCATCGAGCAAGCGACTGTCGACGTAAGGTGAGCTGCTCGCATTGCCTAAAAAGACACGCTACTTCGATGTGTAACAGAGCACATTCGAAAGGCACTAACGTACCGACGCCAACGATGCCAACAACGAGTAGTACATCCATGCATGCTTTGTCACAGGGAGACAAGGGAAGTAATGACACCATACTTCTTCAAACGTTCAGAGCATGGATAAAGGGCGCCAAGAGCTCGTGCTACATAAGAGGCGTCTTGGATAACGGTAGCCAGCGTACCTTCATTAAGCAAGACGTTTCAAGAAAAATGAGCCTCAAAGTGTTAGGCGAGATTGACATTACCGTCAACGTGTTTGGAAGCAACAATGTAGGTCGAAGTACACGTCGCCGACTGGTCGAAGTAACCTTACAGAGCCAGTTTGATGGCGTACACCATATCATTCAGGCAATAGAAATCGAGCACATTTGTGAAGCCCTTGTCGAGGTGCCTAGCGATCACGAATTCATCAAAGACTTGCAGAATCGTGGCGTCCGATTGGCTGATGTTGTTTGTTTCCCAACATTAACAAGAAGAAGGAATTAGTTTATTAATTGGTCAGATCAGCTGTGGAAAATCCTTGAAAGGACGTCACATGGAATGACAAATGCAAAGGTCTTCTATCCATTGAAACGGCACTGGGTTGGACAATCCAGGACCCGTAAACCACGATGAAGCCGTTCATCCACATACAAACTCAAATGTTTGTGTACTTCGAACGAATTGCTGCTTGAATGACGAAGACGCATGCTTCGACATCAGAAAGTTTTGGCAACTAGAAAGCTTAGGGATCAGAGATGCTACGGAACCATCCTTTCATGATCAGCAAGTTTTGAAAACTTTTAACGAGACCATTCAATTCTACAACAAAAGATATGAAGTTCGTCTACCTTGGAAAAACCTGCCGTCCGACCTGCACGATAACCGCGCCGTAGCGATCAAGCGGCTTTGCTGCCTCCTTCGTCGGCTATCTCGAGACACGAACGTTCTGCGCAGCTATGATGCAGCAGTCAGACAGTATCTTGAGGATGGCCATGCGGAACTAGTTCCCATCATCGAGGATGTCAATACGACAAAGTACTACATGCCCCATAGAGAAGTGATCAGAGAATCGTCATCTACGACTAAACTCAGAATGTCTTCGATGCGTCGTCCCATGGCTCTGGAATGACTTCGCTGAACGACCACTTGGAAAAAGGCCCGAACCTCAACAACGATATGTTGAAGATGCTGCTGCGTTTTCGCCAACACCAGTATGGTGTCGCAGCAGACGTACAGAAAGCCTTCTTACAGATTGGGATCAAACCATGCGACAGGGACGCTCTGAGGTTCCTTGGTTTGAAGAAGCACCAACAGGAGTGCACGACATAAAGAAGGTTCGCGAATACCGCATGACTCGGGTGCCGTTTGGTACGACGGCAAGCCCCTTTTTACTAAGTGCAACACTGCAGTACCATTTTCAGCACGTGTCTGGAAAGTACCGTCGAACAGCTGAAAGTTGGCTAGCTGCTTTTATGTGGACGACATGGTGACTAGTGTTCCTACCGCCTCGGATGCCTGTGAACTATTCGACCATGCTACAGAAATCTTCGCTGAGGCTGGAATGAAGTTGCAGAAGTGGGCAACTAACTGTCCTAACATGGAAGAACGCGTAGCCCAGCAGGACCACACGAAATTCTCGGATTACTGTGGAACACCAGATCAGATCTGTTAAGTCTGAATGTCGATCCTGTTATCGAATGCCTACAAGGAGCACAGTCTACCAAACGGTTCATTTTGCAGACTTCTGCGCGTCTGTTCGACCCTCTCGGCTTTGCTTCTCCATTCTTGATCCGCGTCAAGATCCTCTTTCAGAGAATTTGGCAAATGGAACTCGACTGGGATAGTGAAATTCCAACCGAACTTTCCCAAGAATGGAATACATGGTGCAAAGAAGTCAGTGCTCTCAAGAACCTTTCCGTGCCCAGGGTTTGCTTACAAACTGACGACTTTAATTCTTGTGAGCTCCACGTGTTTACGGACGCAAGCATCTGCGCCTATGGTGCTGTTGCTTACTTGAGGCACGATTACAAAGAACAACCCGTACAGATGCTTATGGCAAAAGCCCGGGTAGCTCCCTTGAAACAGCTTTCACTTCCACGGCTCGAGCTCACCGGAGCTTTACTGGGCGCCCGACTTGGGAAGTTCATAAGTGTCACATTGGCGATTCCACCTTCTAAGTGCTATTTTTGGACCGATTCAACGGTGGCGCTCGGTTGGATTCGAGGCGTCGCTTCAAGGTGGCAACAATACGTCAGAAACCGGGTCGCAGAAATTCAAGTATCACGGACTCTCGCCAGTGGAACCATTGTTCTGGAAAAGACAACCCAGCAGACCTGGCTTCTCGAGGCACGTCGGTACAGTCGTTGATTGGAAGAGAACTTTGGTGGCGAGGACCGGCTTGGCTGGCGACCCGCGAGGAATGGCCCAAGCAGTTGAATGACAAGCTGAGTACTGTGACAGATGAAGAAGCGGAAATAGACACCCACGCCCTGTATGCGTCATCGACATCGGTGCAAGCTGTCTTCGAACTATCAAGGCATAGTTCCTGGTTGCGTGTGCTTCGGGTCACGGCATGGATTTTAGGTTCGTGGCTGCGTGCCGCCGCCGGCCAACCCTGAAGGGCACCTAACAACGGAGGAGGTTGCCAATGCTGAAAGATATTGGATTTCGTTTACACAAAAGCAACGATTTGGTCCAGAATTAGCAGCCCTCAAGGCAGACGCGAGATTCACAAGGCCTCTAAGATTCGGGATTTGCATCCCTTTCTAGAGGAGGCGGATGGTCTGCTGCGCATTGAAACCAGACTACGAAACGTGAGACGGAGCGTTGAAACCGAGGAAGGTATCAAGCACCCAATTCTGCTTCCCGGTGATCACATCGCCACTGAACTCATTACGACGCACCTGCACCGAAGGCTTTTCCATGCCGGAATCGCAACGACTATCGCAGAACTCCGAGAGCGCTTCTGGGTGACGAAGGCAAGCAGTGTGTGAAAAAGTGATCGGGCAGTGTACTTGGTGTGCGCGATTAAGGGCTAAGCCTGCGACGGCTCCACTGGCAGCGCTACCTGGTGACAGAGTGAATATGTCCAAACCGTTTGACATTTCTGGTGTAGACTTTATTGGACCTGTATACCTTAAAAGCCAGCCTACACAGAAATCCTACATAGTGCTGTTCACGTGCGCGGTTGTTCGTGCTGTTTCACCTAGAACTTGTCATGCGTTCAACGGCGGACAGTTTTTTAGAGGGCTAGAGGCGCGGTTTTATCTGGACATCAACCACCTCCGCGTGTTGAATGTTCCTACCTCTGTAGGCATCGACACAGCGGCGGTCGCCCTGGATAGAATAGTTTAAGGTGGCGGTCCCACTCCGGCGCGCGCCTCTCACATTTTAGTCGTTTTTTGCGAACGCGCTGCTCTTCTACGCTGGTTTGCAGATGTGGCTATACAGCAAGAAAGCTTAATTT
>CM023484.1:129194901-129220265 GCA_013339685.2 Hyalomma asiaticum
CCGGTCTGGATGCGCGCGCTCGCTAGAGCGAGCGCGCGCGTCCAGACCGGCCGTGCGGTACTATAGCGGCCAGCTTCATGGTCATAGCTTGCCACCATCGCGCGGGCCGCGCCGCGTCTCTCGCGGGCTCATGCCGCGTGGCTCAAGGTAGCGAGCCACGATGAAAAAAGAAGAGAACGTGCTCACGCCGACGGCCGGACTCGACGCTGCAGCCCGCCGCTCCGTTCTGCCATGGACCTTGTTCACTGCAGCTAAATAAAGTAGCGACGACGGCACGGCCTACATCGGCCGCCGTTACGGCCATCGCTTCTTCGCTACAGGTACGAATCCTCTTGAGATATGTCAGTGCAATGTAAGGGATGATGAAAATGTATGACTGATCTTTATATTACTAACATGACGTACTCAGCATATACGTCACGATTAACGTTACCTCAGTCACGCGTAGCTCTCGCCCGGTGCACCGCCTACAGGATCGGGCCACACAGCGGGCGGCCGGCATACACAGCTGCGATCTTAAACCGGGAAAACCGCTCGCCCTCACTTGCGATTCAAATGTAGACATAACAAGCACACAGACACCCATGCAATTTCCCCAAGTTGGAAATGGAACGCGCATCCTCGAGGTGCCAAGCCACCATGCTACAGTTGCTCCTGCTACACGTTAGAGTAAATGCACCTATTCCACCCGCAGTTATAATGATGGTGCTTGTGTAAAGTGTTACGCTTCTAATGTGTAATAAGGCCTATCATAGCAAAGCACATGTTCTGCTACCATTCGGTATGCTTCTGCGCAATTTTGCTTGTTACCGTAGGAATACTTCAGCGAACGACGTTTCGCACCGCATGGTGCATGTTTCTCCGCCAAAACAGACGACTCTGCTTTGGTCTAAAGTGAACACCAACGCCAAGTCATAACGTGAGCTACAATCCAGTCGCCACGGTGCCATCGATGATCCCATGTGAAGCACATTCATGAATGGGCACTCGTGCACTTCGCACAAAACATTGTCATATTGACACATTTGATAAATGCCAAGGAATTGCTCATTGGCAATTTCCTCGCTGAGTGCTTCCGTCACACCGATTGCCACAATGTGAGGGATCTTCAGCATTTTTTTTCGTCACCATTTCAACCGTTATTTAGGCACAGCAATGGCCATTCTGGGACGAATGATGCATTTGGGATGAGTAGATGGTCGAATATCGATTTTCGCTGGAGCGAGTGCTTCCACAAAGACAGCTGCCGTCGTCGAAGAAAAGACCCGTTGCTAATGCTGCTCCAGCAATCAACATTCACCAGTCTTACTACACAATATGCCCAAACTTCTGTCCTGTTTGAAAGCGTACATGACAACCAGTTGACATGATACTAAACGACCATCGCGCGGACAAGGCCCTCAAACTCTGTAGACGTAACAGCCCACAATTACGATGAAATATACGTTTAAACAGCAGTTCGTCGTACTCCTAGTGCAAAAAAAGAAGAATATAGACCAACCCCACTTCAAGCGTACCACTAGAATGCACTCTCGATAAAAAATTTCAACAACGTCTTCAACAATACTGTTTCGTTCATTTTCGTTTATACGTTATTTTCGAGTTCTATATATCTGATTTGTTCGCTACTGTTTTATTTCATACTACCCCATATTTGAGGACCCATTTAGTTCTATTTCCTCCTTTTCAGGTGTACTTCTTTCCTAAAGTCATTAAAGTCCTGCTTCCCCATTTCAATGTCACACCCAGTTTGACAATCCAGTGTGTGGAAGCGCGCTTCTTTCCTTGCCTGCCTTCCCCAACTTTTCGTCGTTTTAAGCGGAAATTCCGGACCATTAGACACGCAGCGCGTTTCCCCACATAATACTAAGCGCAGTAGACTAGGACTACCTACTCACTTGGAAAACCATGCCATTGCCGATTTTTACCTTTGCTTTTTGAAAGAACCTAGCCCCATCATATCCACCTGCCCCAGCCTTCGCTATTTGCGCCGAAACTACAGTTCCTCGATGCCCTCTTCGTTCGCCTCTCCGTGGAAAGGGAGAACATCCTTTGCAAGGGTCCGTGCCGCCGAAAATGGTCTGCGCAGCACCGTTTCGCCATATAGCTGCCTAAAGCGCACGTGGGCGCTGCCGGCAACCAATTGCTAAAGCAGTAAATTGTCAAATTGGGCATCTTTCCGTTACTTTTTCTTTTTTCGACAGCAGAATTTTTTGTAAATTTCTATAAGTGGTTATTGCCAAATGTTCTGCCTTCGCTTCAAGTGGCTGCTTTCCCAAGCCTTTTCGTCGCTTCCGTGCTTGTTCTGCCTCAGGATCGTTGTGAATAGCAATAATTAACACTTTTCTTTCACTTGTTCTCTTTTTAAAGAACCGCATGTGGTCAAAATTTGCAGGTCCCTCCACTATGGCGTCTCAGATAGTTTGGGACGTAAAACCCCAGAAACCATCAAATCTTCCTGCGTTCTCTTTGATATCGCTTTCCTCTCGTTTCACATGCGTTTACTTCGCAAAGCTGTTCGGCCTTCGGGTGTCAGCAGTGTGCGCCAGTTGCGGCACTCAATTCCTCCCGCTCTTTTTAAGTGAAGCTTTCTTTGCCTACCACACCGGGTTTCGAGTGGCTTCTGCGTCGTCGGCTGCTAAGAATAAACCGTAAACATATCCGCGGGTTATCTTAGCACTCATATTGACTTAGTCGTCTACCAGGCCGGAAAACAACTTGGCCGTAATGAGCACCACATCACCACATGTTGCGGACGCCCTGCTGCCTCTACCTCTTTGTACCCCCTATTCCCCCTTCCACCAGTGTAGGATAGCAAACCGGACGCGCTTCTGGTTCACCCCCCTGCCTTTCACTTCCCTTGTTTCTCTCTCTCTCTGCTGATCGAAGGTGCAAGAAAGAGCTCTCACTCGGCCAACCCACCTACCCCGTTTCTGCATATGTAGCAGCCCCCGACGATTCGTGCTTAGTCATTGTGCCGGGACTGCAACCAGGCACTCCCTCACATATGCTGGCGGAGGAAATACAAACGCATGGAAAGCAGATGCTACAAGCTCGGATGATGGGCCAGACGAATATTGCGATAGTCACCTTCGAAGGCCTACGCATTCCACACTTCGTCCCGCTCCTTAGAGCAGAGCTACGCTGCTACCTATAGCGCTCCCACTAAGAGGCCTGCGAAACGCGCCTCAAACTTAGCACCGGGCAGATCACTGCCCCACTCAAGACGTCACCGTGTGTAAGTAGCGCAGCATCGACAATCCCAGCCCTCACCGGTGCGAATCCTGTGGTGGGGACCATGCTACTAGTCACCTGAAGTGCCCTCGGCGCCAACGACAGCCCTTCAACAAAGCTTCGGTTAAAAAAGCTATCGCCGATGAGCAATGCAAAATGCATGCGCAAACGCGCCAGCCCCTTCACCAGTAGGACCTGCTGATCCAGGAACGCCGTTCTCCGTGCTTCTATGGCCTCGGCTCGAATATAGTGCCGCTAACTAAACAGCGAGCAATGGAATGGTGGAGCGTCTACATCGTATACAGCCAAACCAAAGGCCACATTCTTGGTTCGAGCGCCTGCAATCCACACCACTACGCGTCCGTCCAAGTGAAAAAATCTCCTTCACGGACATGTGGCAACCCATGTGTTCCAACCCATGAGCCGCTGCCCCTGCATACGACGGGGCTTTCCGAGTGCTATCGCGCTCGCGCAAAACTGACCATCCGTGTTCGATACAAGGAGGAAGTCATTCCTCTCGACCATGTCAAACCTCTTCACCTCGAATACTAGCTCGCGCATCTCTTCATTCTTCCCTTTTGATTACGTGCTCCGCGATCTGGGGTGGGAGCCTGTACAGCGTTCGCCGACGCCGGGGCCATTTTTCCAAGAAGTTGGAAATCACGGTATTTTACTGCCCTCCACACGTTTCATTTCATTTCATTTTATTTGCCCATTTTCAAAAAATGCCCACGAAGGGGGCAAAAGGAGAGTGTGTCTCCTGACTTGGCCCGCTCTTCGTGAGGCACTTCGGGCAGGTACAGCAAGACAGTGTGCAAAAATATACAGTAATACAGTACAGCAAGACAGTGTGAAAAAATATACAGTAATATGCATACAAACAATAAATAAAAAAGGAATACATTAACACTTTGAGAAATATAAGACAGAGATGCAAACAAAGCTCTTTGTATTTCGTTCGCCGGCGGTAGCACTCGGCCCACTCTGGCAGGGGACAAGAAAGGGCCTGCTCTCCACGCGCCGCGCCCGTTTTCCGCCTCTCGCGGGAAACAGCTGTACAATACAATCAGTCTGGTCCTAAACCTCAAACATAGGAGTCGTTTTTACACGGAAGTGTCTTATTCCGGAGTCGACGACGACCCCACGACGTCATTTTCGCAACGGAAGGGACGCAATAGAACATACGTGTAAGAACAAAGAAAATCACGCAGAAAAACTTCATTTCACGCGCAGGGGAATTGGTGCCCATGTGGGCCGGGATCTCCAATCTTAACGAATTCGTACACGACAGCACGCGAGGACTTATACACCGCGACGGTTCTGTCGGCTTCCGGGGCGGAACTGAGAGATGGGACGGGGAGCCTCTCCTCACCTTCCACTAAATCACGACTCACTATGACCTAACACGGAAGTCGCTCCTGTTACCTCACCGGAAACTATCCCGGCCGCTTTCGTCGGCTCTTCGAATGCTTCAAAGTCCGTCCCTTCCCTAGGTAGATTAGCCACTCCGTCCCGGACGTAACACCGGACTGTCCAGAATGCGGCACTGAATACTCCTGAGTATCTCACGTGCTGTGGCAGTGCCCCGCGTTACAAGACGCTGATTTTGACCAACAATAACACTTGGAGAACGCCATTAAAAGCGGCGATCTCTGCGAGCAACTACGGTATGTCCAGAGGGCCTGAGAAAGAGCAGACAGGCACGGTCTCCCTGTTAGGTGCGAGCCCGGCCCTCTACTACCCAGGACTCCCCGTGATGGGGCGGCCCCAACGTAGTTCGCTGGGACCCAATAAAATCCTTTCTCTCTGTCTGCGCAGGGAATAGAACTCACAGCGCCCACTCTACGAAGAACGGTGGCCGGTTCTACCCCACTACGCTGTCGGCGCACATGCTGGAAGCTGTACGAATGCGGCGTGTATTCTTTCTTACCTCACTTCTTTCCCTCTGTTCCGGCGCGCTCGTGCGTGCATCGAAGCGCACTTTGCCTGGGACGGTGCCGCCTTCCAGGAGAAGTGAAGTCAAGCACTACAGCACTTCGCCTCTTATGGATGGCGGCACCATTCTAGGCACGTTCCACAGTCTGTCTCTATGCGCGTGTGGAGCCTGATGAGCGCATCGATGAAGAGGCAAAAAAGCGGGATAACAAAAAGTTACGTCGCCTTCGTAGAGCCTAGAATATGTGGCCTATAGCACAGTGGTAGAACACCGGTCACCTTTCGTCGTGGATGGCGTTTCCCCGCTGACTACTCTTCCAGGGTGATGGCGTAAAGGAAACTGCAGCGTTAAGTGGCCAAGTACGGCAATGACGTTGACGGGTGAATGTGGCACAAGTAAACATGAATGATGCCTTCGTGGCGCGGTATTTACTACCGACTGTGTCTAGTTATTACGTAAACTACTTTACTTACCACAATGAAGAAGAAGAAGAAAAAAGCGTTTAATGAGAGGAAAGGAGGAGATGTCGGCCTTGAGAGTGTCTCTGGTCTGCTACTCCTCACAGGGGTAAGGGGAAAAGAGATAAATAGAGATAGAGGGAGGCATGACAGGTGACGATGATAAAGTACAATTATTTTTTTTGTTTGTTTTTGTGGGGTTTAACGTCCCAAAACCAGTTCTGATTATGAGAGACGCCGTAGTGGAGGTCCCCGGAAGTTTCGACCACCTGGGGTTCTTTAACGTGCACTGACATCGCGCAGCACACGGGCCTCAACATTTCGCCTCCATCGAAATGCAGCCGCCGCAGCCGGGATTCGATCCCGCGACCCTCGGATCAGCAGCCGAATACCATAGCCACTAGACCACCGTGGCGGGGTATAAAGTACAATGAGCCACTATACAAGTCTTATAAGTGGATGTGCACCATGAGGAGTAGTCTTTACAGCACAGTATTAGAGACGGGCATCTAAAGGCAACGGAAGGAAGAGGATCGTCCACCGGGCCGGGCGTTGAAGACGGCAGTCGGGTTGTGGACCCGAGCCACAAGGGATTCACCCGACCGGGATCTCCTGCTGACCCGACTCCAGCCAACGGAACCCCAGTGGCTCGCAAGTTCCAGGCAATCACCTAGTGAATCCTGTGCCCGTGGGCAGAGCAGGAACTGCCGGGCTACGGGTCCGAGTTCCTTGTTCAGATGCCTGGCCAAGATGCCTCCTAGCCGCCCACGTCCTCTGTCGCAACGAGACATCCGGTGTCGTCCTTTCCAAGCCGGCTGCACTTCGCTCATTTGTTCTTCACTCAAGCTCATCGACGATTTGGTGACTCATGCATGTCGCCCGCGTCGCCTTCGCACATCACTATCGGACCCTTGGAGATTAAACTGCCAGGGCTCTCGTAGCGCATTAGAAACTTTATTAGGACGTACTGCTTTTTCCGTGCTGCTACACTTTCGTTTCTCTCTCAAGTGCTTGTCGTATAGTTTTTCTCTTTTTGCAACAGGTTAATAAAAAGCCTGTGTGTGTGTGTGTTGTGTGAAAAACGGCTTTATCCTCAATTAGACTCTCGGAGGCTTCGGCTGAGAGAGTCGTTGCGAAAACGAAATCTGTCCAAGAACCTGCTATCATCACACACATCGCCAATAGAAACATCCTGCTAATGCATTAAAGGTCTTCTTGCATGACTGCTCCGTTCGAAAAAAGCCCAGTTAGTCGAGCGTTGTGGTGTCCCTTCTTCACTCTGTCTCGTCCATTTCGCAGTTGTGTGTCTTCTTTTTTTGCAAGTGACATTATAACCTATGTCAATCAAGGACAAACCGAAAAGAACAATCAAAACTGTTTGTCCATTTTCGCCATGTGCAGTCTTTCTACAGGTTTTCTTTAATGCAAGTGTCCGCTAAATTAATCCGAGCGCCAAACCATCTAATCTAGACGCAGAAGACTTAATCTGAGCGCTAGCGTATTTAATCCTAGCGCCAGCGTAATAGGCCGTGTGCCAGTGAGTTTAATCCAATCGCAAGCAGCTTTAATTTAATCCATACACAAGGAACAGCCATATTGGGGCGAAAACGGCAGTACCGTTCAAATACACTTGCCACAATATGAAATATAACACAACCAGAAAGTATAGAAGAGAGAGCTGATATTTATTGCAGTGACTCATGTATTCTTTATGAACTCAGTGTTGTCGTTATCTCCAGCCGTGTACTGTGAGCCCATGTTCCCCCGTTTGTGCGCCCAAGAACAAATGGCGGAACGACGTCGGTGTGTCAGCACCACTCACCACGCCAAGCAGGCCCGTGCTCATTCTTTTGCAAAAAAAGCGTCCTTAATGCGCCTGGTAGCAGACAGCACTGAACATCTGCAGCATGCAGTGGTGAACATGAGTATAAACCGAATCGGTGCTTAAATAAATTACGCCCGTACCACAGGCTCTCAAGCACACACATTTATCACCTGAGCCAGCACCCTGCATATCTATCCTAAGGTTTCGGACCAAGGCGTTAGTGATGGATACCGCAGTATATCTCGTTTCATAAACAGCAGCAAGTACTGGTTGAAAAATTACTTTTGTGGTCTCATGTTAACTTTGTTCGGGCATTTAGACCATCCTATCTCGTGTAATCCTCCTGTGGATTAACGAGCATGGATTAATTCATTGGCGTTCGAGTTAAAGGTTCTGGCGATTGCATTATACGTGGCGGCACTTGGATTCAACTCATTGGCACGCGGACTATTGGCGCTGGCGCTTAGGTTAAGTACATTGGCGCTCCGATTAAGTGTTGTGCGCCTAGATTAAATAGTTTGGAGCTCAGATTACTTCGCTTATGCTCGGAATAATTTAGCTGCCACCCGGATTAAAGTGAACGGGAAAACCCGGACACGGAGATAGTGGGAACGTTAATTTCTATTCCTGAGTGAACTACATACCAAGAGATAAATAAACACATTCAAGCACTTGTGATCAACTGTAACTTGCGCTCATGAACTTAGGTAGATATCGCGCTCAACACATACTTAATGCGTGTGCTTTGAATGTGGGGCAGATAAGACGCAGACGTCCATATTGTGATGAAAACATCAGCACGCTCTCATGTCGCTCACCCCCAAAGGCGGTATCTCAGATCAGCATGGTATTCTGCCTGATATTAGGTGGCTTGCATTTTATTATCCAAGCGTACCCTTCAGTAAACCATGTAAATTGGCTGTTATTGCTAGGTACTTCATGCAAACTCAACGTTCGTCTTTTGTCTCATTACGTGCATTTGGAAGGAAGCATTAGAAAATTATCTATAAAAAGTGAATAGAGTGCGTTCAAGGCATATGTTTCCGCACGGCGGCATCCCTAGTGTATGCTAAACTATCTACCAACACGCTATTTGGCAGAAAGCTTCACACCTTTATTAAATGAGCTATAATACGTTCCATGGAATTCGGGCGCATATATACACCATAACGTAGCGGCATATTGTAAAATTAGGGGCTTCCAAAAATAATTTGCAGAATCGACCTCATTTGTATAAGCAAAACGAAAACTTGTTATTTTTTCGACTGTACAATGTAAGAGATATGTTTACTCGCACAGATGTACGCTGCTACACTTGTCTAGTTGCCATCGAGATTACCATCCGGCGTCACAAAGGTTCCATCGCAGTTCCTGGGCAAGTGGTGGATTGTGCGAGCCACGGCCAGCGTATTCCACCAGGGTGAGAAGTGCACGCACATCATGGTCAGCCGCAAGGCGCAGCGCCTCTACAACGTAACAGCTCAGTACAGTGTCCCAGGGTAAGTTCTTTTAATTTTAACACTACAATAGGGTGTAGGAACTTCTCGCTTGACAGTACACTTGTTTAGCCTACGTAAGCAGCCTGTCTATCGCTCACTTTTGTCTTCACCAATCTCTTTGTTAATGCTCATAGCCTAGAACATTTGCTATGCATGCAAAACTAGCAGTAATCTGAACTCGCAAGGTGCATATCTGAATGGCATGCCCCGCTATAGCAGCGTGCGGTTGCAAATCGGTAAAAGTGTAAAGTATCGTGCAAAGTTGAAAGTTCAATAAGACTTTCTGATGGGCTAGTTGGTGCATACGTGAGTTAAAGATGACTTGCGCGCAAATATGACGAGGACACAGAAAGGAGACACGGACAAGCCCAAACTTCTAGTAACTTTACTTTTCGTCGCACATATCCAACTGCACGTGCTGCAACGAAGACTGCGAGCATTCGCAATGCGCTGGTGCTACGTGAGCAGAACGTAATAATATTAGGCTCATCAAGTCTGCTTTCTGACAACCCTACCTCGGCGTTGCCAGCACCAGTGTCGCACTCCCACCCGATTTTCACAACCTTGAACATAAGCAACGCTCCGTTACGCGTAATCATACGATTACGCGTAAGGGAGCAACAGCGCTGCGTTTCAGTAGTTCCTTGCAGCACAACCAATCAAGGCTACGCGACATCGAGCGCAGATTATTGCGAAGCGATAGTTCGAAACTTGCTGGCTGACCTTATGAAGTTAAGTGGTCTCGTCAAATCAGGGTTCTCTAGGCGCTACAGCAGGGATTTTCATGGTTATTTTTCCTCCTTTGTAATAGAACACATGCTGTGGCTCTCTGACTGCTGAAAACCTGGTTCCCGCTTGCTCTATTCAAAACTTTCAGAGGACAGAAGAAATGATGCAGCCAAGCAACGGTGCCTCTCAGTTATTATTTTCAGTTATTAAGTATAATTTAACATTTGATAAAGTTGTGCGTCAACGATGCAGCCACGATAGAGAAACAGCAGCACCTTGGCGAGGATGGGGGCTGCGTATACACCTGCGCATTTTCGGGTGCGCTTTTATGAGAAAGAAATGAAGAAACGCGTTAACAACAGTGCGTATAGAATAGAGCGAAAGTACAAGCATCAACTATCGGTTATCGAACAATCTCAGCGCACGGCAGAGGTGAATTGCGGAGTACGATACATATGGCGGTGTGCTGTTACCAAGCCGCTTCGGAGAGGCGTGAATACAAGCATTACTGATATGTGACAAGTGCATCTCGTATGATAAATGTTTAGCTATTTTTAAAGCGGTTAGGTTCGTTCTTGTCGCGGTTTTAGTGTTCTTGCTTCATGTATATAAATATACTGTATAATGGCAACGAGCTCAACCGTGGCTGAGCGCTCGCGCTATGGCAGAAGCGAAGAGAAGCAAAGGAAAACAATGTGAAAGAAATACAACAGCCGGCCTGTAGCAAAGGCGCTGTCTCTGTGTCTACGTCATTACAATGGCGTGGCCAGACCAAGGAAAATTCCTAAGGGCGTCTTCGACGAACTCGACGCTGCGCTTTCGACTGACTTAGGAATGCCGCCAACGTTGCCTTTGTCATGGAACTGAAAGTCCGAACTACGTCTGAACCACATCCTCACATCATTTGCAGAGGGCCTGCTAAAGAAGGCACAGCGGACAGGTTCCGTGCAAGTGGATGATGCTAGCACAGCCGTAAATAAAGGAAACGTTGCCATCATACCATATATACGTAAAATCCCCCGTAGACTGAACGAGATAGCAGAAAGAAGTGACGTTCGCGTAGTTTTTTTTTTTTCAGCACCCAACAAATTGGTGAGCCTGTGTAGGAAGACACGGCGAGATAAGACCACACACAACGCACGCAATACGGAGCACAGAGCCGAGAATGAATTTGTTAAGTGTAGCACGTGCGTTGTCTACCGGATCCCTTTAACGTATGGAAGGTCCTGCATTGGGCTGACCAATCGACGTATCAATGACAGATTAGGAGAACATAAAAAAATTGCACCATCTCCCGCTAATGGGGACCATGAGGCGATGCGAAGCAGCGCGGGGGTGCACACAGCGTTTGCATAGCTTTGACTATGTGTCGCGTTTGCATCGATTTGACGCTAGTAGACGCTGCCTGCGTCAGTGTTGTCTCTCGCGGGAGAGGGCGCGTTCTCGTTTCTTGCGAGCTGGTAAAGCGCTCATCGAAGAAAGAGCGTTTCCATAGTCAACGCGCACCGTTCGGAGAGGAGATGAGACAAAGCGAGGAGATGGAGGAGGCTGCGCATGCGCAGTGCGGGTGTGGGACGCCACACGGCGGATGGATGGAGGGAGGGAGGGAGTGACATAGCCCCCCCGATCATAATCTGCTTCGCATCTAAAACAAAGTAAGCAACGTGGGTCTTCTTGGTTTTCTTGTCGTGCATTGCCGAAGGTGTACGCGTAAACCCAAATTTTAGGAAGTGTTTATAATGAGTAGAACCCAGTGCAAGACAACACCTCTGAGAGTGGAAGCCAAAAACATATCGAAATCTGGGGACCCATGCGTTAGTAAGCCATGAATACTGTTGTCAGAAAAACAGCTTGAAAACATGCGTTCTAGGTAAAGTACATTTTGTTTGTGGTTTATTGCGGTTTTATGTGGCAATATGACAACACAAAAAGGAGAAAAATGAGGCCCATTGAGGGTGTTTTCTCATGCCCACGAGATATGTACTACTATTGCTTTAGGTGATTTCCATTTTTATCGTTCATAATGCTGATCAATGCACACATGACCTCCTACGTTTTGAGGGTATATGAACGAGCGGGATCTGCGGAAAAATAAATCAGTTGTTGAAAGTTAGCGCTGTGGTCACGGAGCAAGAATTCTTGAGGAGGGGAAACAGCGCTCGCTCGGGCGGCCCGATAAAGTCACGCCTTAGGGCACCGCGCCGACGCGTCCTCTGTCGGACGAAAAAAGAAACGCGCGCGTCGCGCTGTGGCCTCCGCGATCGGCAGCGGCGGCGTGACGTCGCGCTGAGGAAGCACGTGAGAGTTCTAGAGTCAACAGATGACAAAGAACACGCGGCAGCTCCCGCGCCCTTCCTTCCCAATGCCATTAACGCATGTGTGCTCACAACACGCCAGCGAATGGGTTCCAGCGGCATGCGTCGTCTGCTATGAAGTGAGTGCAAGCAGCTGGGTCCAAGCGCTGTACGACACGTAATTAATTCAGCATTTATTACTCACTGTAGCTAAAATGTCCGCCGCCCCTATTTATTGACGCTGCAGAGTGAAAACTGAGAAAATGTTCAATATATGAGACGGCAACGCGATCATTATGCGTCGCGCCCATAGGATTACATGTAAACGATGGGAACAGGCCGGCAGCGTCATCTGTCGTGATGCGCGGAAAATTCAACTTCCTCCTCGCGTTACATTAACGGGTCTCCGCTGCACGTTGCCGTGGCATAGCAGTTTCCCATCATCAAATACTTCTTTTTCCGTGGCTGTGGTGCGACAGGTGTGTCTTCCTGTTGCCTGTGTCTGTTCAGCGTGCGCTACGATCAAACTCAAGACGTTTGAGCAGCTGTCACGCAAAGCACACTATTTGACGCCCTTCAATGCCTCTTTGGCGGCTGCTGCTCCACCTTCACCGGCCATTTCGTAAGTACCCGAGTTATGTGGTTTCAGGGATGACGCCGACGCGTGGGTAGGCGGTATCACCGAGATCGGTTCTCTCCACGCCTAGATCGGCTATCATAAATGGCTGATCGCCACAGCCAACCTCAAGGGTGTTGCCTCATCATCATCATCATCATCATCACAGCCTGTTTAGGTGCACTGCAGGACGAAGGCCTCTCCCAACGATTTCCAATCCCCCCTATCCTGAGCGAGTTTGTTCCGCTTTGTGCCCGCAGACTTTTTAATTTCATCGCTCCGTTTAACCTTTTGCCTACCTCTGTTGCGTAATCCCTCTCTTGGTATCCATTCCGTCGCTCATACTGTCCGTCTGTTATGTTTTATCCTCACGACATGTCCTGCCCAGGCCCACTTCTTTCTTTTAATTGATATAGTAATATCAGCTACTTCTGTCCTCTGATCCATTCCGCTCGTTTTTTATCTGTTAGAGTTACCCCTATCGTTTTTCTTTCCATTCAACATTGCATGCTCCTTAGTTTCATCTCTAGTTTTTTCGTTATCCTCCACGTTTCTGCACCGCACGTTAGTATTGGGAGAATGTAGTTATTGAATACTTTTCGCTTTAGTGAGAGCGGTAAGTTTCCAGTCATGATTTCGTAATGCCTTCGGAATGCGCTCCAGCCCATCCTTATTCTACGGAGAATTTTTTTCATTTGTAGGTGCTCCTGTTATTAACTGTCCCAGGTATACGTATTCGTTTACCCATTCTAAAGGTTCACTGTTAATTTTAAATTCCTGTTCCTTAGCTTGGCTATTGAGCATAACTTTGGTCTAATGCCTATTCATTTTTAATCCAATTTTAATACTTTCCTCATTTAGGTCATCAATCATGTTTTGTAGTTCGTCTCCATCATTGCTAAAGAGCACAATGTCGTCTGAAAATCTTGAATTGCTTAGATATTCCCCGTCTATTCGAATTCCCTCTCCTTCCCAGTCTAGACATTTAAAGACTTCCTGTAAACATGCAGTGAATAGCATCGGGAATGTCGTATCTCCCTGTCTCACACCTCTCCCGATCGGGATTTCTCTGCTTCTCTCATGTAGGAGTAGTGTGGCTGTGCAATCTTTGTATATGTTGTCTATGGTTTTCACGTATACGCCAGGTGCCCCTTGTCGACGTAGAGCTTGTAGAACGGCTTGTATTTCTATCGAGTCAAATGCTTTCTCGTAGTCGATAAATGCCATATAAAGAGGTTATATTTCGCGTACTTCTCAATTACTAGGGAGTAAAGCAACAAAGCATGCAACAAGTTGTCCCAATCTACCAAGGCCTTAAAAGAACGCCACCAAATGAAAGTAACTTCTTCAAAAGATAAGATAGAATTCGCAGAACTATCAAAATTGATCAGTAAAGCTAGGCAAAGAGATGTAAGAAACTTTCACATGAGAGAAATAGAGAAAGCAGTAGAAAAAGGCACCAGCATTAAATCGGTCAAAAAGAAACTGCACTTAGGAAAAAGCAAAATGCATGCGCTAAAAGATAAACAAGGTAACGTTATCAACGGTTTCAACGAAATAGTAATGGTAGCAGAAGATTTCTACTCTGAAAGGTACAGCTCTCAGACAGACCATACAACCTCAATAGAAACAGAACCAGAGGAGGACACAGAAATTCCATGTATAACCGCTGACGAAGTCAACAAAGCTGCCAAAGGCATGTCTCGCCGTAAAGCAGCTGGTGAAGATGGTATAACAGCCGACTTGATCAAAGACGGAGGAGAAATTGTACTTGAAAAACTTGCATCGCTTTTCACGAAATGTATCAAGACATGCAGTGTACCGCGCAGTTGAAAAAATGCTAATATAATCCTTATCCACAAAAAGCTGACATAAGGCAGTTAAAGAATTACAGACCAATTAGCCTACTCCCAGTATTGTACAAGGGTGGTGTCTAGGAATGGCATAAATCTGAGGACATGACTCAAGCATCCTGGAACTAGCGGAGTGCCCATTTAATTGTCGCTTTCGGACGGATTTGCCTCGACTAAGCCCTCGCCAGCGAGTCCAACCAGCCCACCACCGAGGCACGAACTCAGGAGAAGCACCAACTCGAGGCTGCAGCTTCGCGCTGCAGCTCATCGCCAGAGATCGTCGTATGAAGCTCTCTTGCATACACCACCGGCAGACAACCATTTAACCAAGATACTCTGCCTAAGGCCCCTGGAAACTGCATTCGTAACCCACGCTAAAAATGCACTGCTAGTGGTGGAGAGCACTTCGCTGCAGCCTGAGACACCGTCATCATGCCTTCCATCTCTTCAGTATGCGCCGGCTCCCATGGCGCAGGATGCTTTCCGAATTAACGACTCAACCATGCGCGTGGACGCCGTTACTCAGATGAGCGCTTAGCAGCCAGTACATTTCGGGGTATGCAAGGCAAATGCCCCTTGCGAGGTCGGAGCCAGTTTCACTGGTTTTACCGCTGAACAACTTCACGCTCAAAGACAGAGAGCTTTTCGAGGTTGCAGTCATCAACCTGTTTGAGCTCCATACAGAAGTCGCCAATGAAAACGCTACTGAAGTGTGCGTCACGCTGCCACCTACCACGAAGACGTATGCATCCTTCCAGGACGACATGAGACAATTTCCATGCATTATTTTTGCTGTTTCAAATTCTGATCGGATGCGCAAAGGAACGCAAAGAAAAGTCAGACTGAGGTGACAGAGCTCTAGCAACATGGCGAGTTGCAACTTGCCCGAGACCTACGACTACCACAGTAAGGCCAGTGCCGCCGACCTGAGGCGCTGAAAGCTTCGCAAGCCAATAAACATGGCAGGCAAGTCATGCGGCGGCGACCACTGCACAGTCAATGCCACCCGCCAGAGTCAGTGCTACGGAAACGTCTCAGTGTTCAAGGCTTCCAGTGCCTTTTTTTTCCAGCCGGGACTGCGCAGACGCCAGCGAGACCGCGCACCCCAACGCGACGACCAGTGTGCATTACCTTCACAGCTTTCAAAGCCATATCATGGCAAGGTCGAGAGCAACCAGCACGACACGGCCCGTACCGTCCGCCAGAGAAATTTGTGACAGGTCCGTGAGCTCGCAGCATTGCTGAGTGCAATGAAAAAGAGCTAAACCCCGGCTTGGGCGAGCGCTATGGGACCAGCAAGCAGCACAGGAAGACGACTTGACAGAAATAGATCAGCCGGACTGCACCAAGGACGCTGTTTGTCTCCTGCATTACACTATATATATATATATATATATTGTACTTGAGAAACTTGCATCGCTCTTCACGCATTGTATCAAGACATGTGGTGTAGCGCGCTGTTGGAAAAATGCTAATATAATCCTAATCCACAAGAAAGGTGACATAATGGCGTTGAATAATTACAGACCAACTAGCCTACTCCCAGTAATATACAAGCTAGTTACGAAAGTAATTTCTACGAGGATAAGGCAAACACTTGACTTTAACCGACCGAGAAAACAAGCTGGTTTTAGAAAAGGTTACTGGACAATGGACCACAGCCACGCTGTCAACCTAGTAATTGAGAAGCACGCGTAATATAACAAACCTCTTTATATTGCGTTTATGGACTACGAGAAAGCATTTGACTCCATAGAAATACAAGCCGTTCTAGAAGATCTACGTCGACAAGGGGTACCTGACGTATACGTGAAAACCAGAAACAACATATACCAAGATTGCGCAGCCACACTACTCCTACATGGGAGAAGCCAAGAAATACCGATCGGGAGAGGTGTCAGACAAGGGGATACGATCTCCCCGATGCTATTCACTGCATGTTTAGAGGAAGTCTTTAAACGTCTATACTGGGAAGAAAAGGGAATTCGAATGATGGATTATATCTAAGCAATTTAAGATTTGCAGACGATATTCTTCTCTTTAGCAGTGATCGAGAAGAAATACAAAACATGATTTATGACCTGAACTGGGAAAGTATTAAAATTGGATTAAAAATGAACAGGCAAATAACCAAAGTTATGCTCAATAGCCTAGCTAAGGAACAGGAATTTAAAATCAACAATGAACCCTTAGAATGTGTAACCGAATACATATACCTGTGACAGTTAATAGCAGCAGCACTTACCAATGAAAAAAATTCTCCGTAGAACAAGATGCGCTGGAGCGCATTCGGAAGGCATTATGAAATCATGACTGGAAGCTTACCGCTCTCACTAAAGCGAAAAGTATTCAATCACTGCATTATTTTATTACTAACGTACGGTGCAGAAACGGGGAGGATAACGAAAAAACTAGAGGTGAAACTAAAGAGCACTCAATGTACAATGGAAAGAAAATGATGGGGGTAAGGCTGAGAGATGAAAAACGAGCGGAATGGATCAGAGAACAGACAGGAGTAGCCGATATTATTATATCAATTAAAAGAAAGAAGTGGACCTGGGCAGGACATGTCATGAGGAGGAAAAAAAAATAACAGAAGGACAGAAAGAGCGACGCAATGAATACCAAGAGAGGGAAAACGCAACAGGGGCTGGCAGAAGGTTAGATGGAGCGATGAAATTAAAAAGTTTGCGGGCATAAAGTGGAACCAACTCGCTCACGATAGGGTAGATTGGAAATCGTTGGGAGAGGCCTTCGTCCTGCAGAGGACCTAAACAGGCTTATGATTGTCACGTGGTTGTGGCACACGCAGCACTCACGGTGAACCGCGCAGGACTCAAGCGATGTCAGGCGATCTGTTTTTTGGGCGAAGTTGTGCCCAGCAAAGCACAGTCAGTGACAATGAACAGCAATGGCGGCGTGAACAGTCGTCGGTCGACAGAAAGACTGACAAGCGGCGTAATGCGTCGGCTTTTATACACGCGTCATAACGCGTTCTCGCATTATCTCTGGAATTCCAGAAGTCAGTGTAATGTAGGCGTCAGGCGTGCCAAGTTCCAAGAATGATCGACACGGTTCCGAAGTGACATGCAAGATAAACGCGGCCTGCGTTGCGCGTAACAAAAAGTAGCGGCGCAAGAGCTTCTCACACAGTCCGCATCGTCGTATTGGCGTCCAGACCCAGACGAGGTCGCCGGGTTGGTATTCGGTGTGGCGTCGTCGAAGGTTGTAGTGGCGCCTGTCGACTGTCTGCTGGCTCTTGATACGCAGGCGGGCTAGCTGTCGAGCTTCTTCGGCGCGCCCCAGGTAGCTGGCAACGTCGATGTCTTCTTCGTCGGTGCCGACCGGTAGCATGGCGTCAAGCGTCGTTGTGGACCCCGTCCGTATACAAGCTTGTATGGAGCAAGCTGCGTCGTTTCTTGCACGGCCGTGTTGTACGCGAAGGTCGCATACGGAAGTATGGCGTCCCACGTCTTGTGCTCGACGTCGACGTACATGGCCAGCATGTCGGCGATGGTCTTATTTAGACGCTCGGTGAGGCCATTCGTCTGCCGACGGTAGGCGGTGGTTCGGCGGTGGTTCGTGTGACTGTATCTCAAGATCGCCTGCGTTAGGTCAGCCGTAAAGGCCGTACCTCTGTCGGTGATGAGGACCTCCGGGGCTCCGTGACAAAGGACCATGCTCTCAATGAAGAACTGGCGGCCTCGGCGACACTGCCCTTGTGCAGGGCCTTTGTTTCGGCATATCGGGTGAGGTAGTCAGTCGCTACGACGATCCATTTATTGCCAGAAGTCGACGTCGGGAACGGCCCCAGTAAGTCCATGCCGATTTGCTGGAACGGCCGTCGAGGTGGTTCGATAGGTTGCAGAAGTCCGGCTGGCCTAGTTGTCGGCGTCTTGCGTCGCTGACAGTCTCTGCATGTCCTTACGTAATGGGCGACGTCGGCAGTGAGGCGAGGCCAATACTTCTCTTGTATTGTTGATACTGTGCGGGAAAATCTGAGGTGTCCGGCTGTCGGGTCGTCGTGTAACGCTTCCAGAACCTCTGGACGTAACGCTGAAGGCACCACGAGGAGGTGGTCGGCGCGGAGCGGCGAGAAGTTCTTCTTCGGGAAAACGTTGTTCCGCAGGAAAAACGAAGCCAGTTCTCGGCGGAATACTTTCGGCATTGCGCCTGTCTTGCCTTCCAGGTAGTCCATGAGGCTCTTGAGCTTAGGGTCAGCTCGTTGACGTTCCGCGAAGTCGTGGGTGCTTATGGGTCCCAAGAAATAGTTATCGTCCTGGTCAACCTGGGGCGGTGGATCGACGTTGCCCGAGACAAGCAGCCGGCGTCGGAGTGCTTTCGTCCGCTCTTGTAGACGACAGTGATGTCAAATTCGTGCATTCTGAGCCTCCATCGTGCGAGGCGTCCTGATGGATCTTTCAAGTTAGCTAGCCAACACAAGGCGTGGTGGTCACTCACAACTTTGAAAGGCCCGCCGTATAGGTAGGGGCGGAACTTTGCTGTAGCCCAGATGATGGCAAGGCTTTCCTTTTCCGCGGTGGAGTAATTCGCTTCCGCCTTCGAAAGTGACCGGCTAGCGTAACTGATAACCCTTTCAAGTCCGTCGGTCCTCTGCATGAGCACGGCGCCGAGCCTTGTGCTGCCTGCGTCTGTGTGAATTTCGGTGTCGGCTTCTTCGTCGAAGTGCGCGAGTATTGGCGGCGTTTGCAGGCGCCGCTTTAGTTCTTGAAATGCCTCGACTTGCGGCGTTTCCCATTTGAAGTCGACGTCGGCCTTCGTGAGGTACGCAAGTGCCTCGACAATCCGGGAAAGGTTCTTGACGAAGCGCCTGTAATAAGTGCAGAGGCCAAGAAATCGGCGCACTGCCTTCTTGTCGGTGGTCGGAGGAAAGTCGGCGATCGCAGCTGTTTTCTGCGGGTCACGGCGCACTCCCGACTTGCTAATAACGTGGCCAAGGAACAAGAGCTTCCTCGTATGCTAAGCGGCACTTTTCTGGCTTCTGGGTAAGTCCGGAGGCTTTGCTTACCCGAAGAACAGCTTCAAGGCGTTGGAGGTGTTCGTCGAAGCTGGAAGCAACTACGACTACGTCGTCTAAGTAGACGAGGCAAGTCTGCCGCTTCAAGCCTGCCAATACTGTGTCCATAACCCTTTGGAACGTCGCAGGCGCCGAGCAAAGACCAAAAGCTATGACCTTAAACTCGAACAGGCCGTCTAGTGTTATGAAAGCAGTCTTCTCTCGGTATCTCTCGTCTACTTCGATTTGCCAGTTTTGAGACGCATAGATGAAAAATACTTGGCATTGTAGAGTCTATCCAAGGCATCGTCTATCCGTGGGAGAGGATACACGTCTTTCTTCGTGATCTTGTTCAGGCGACGATAATCGACGCAGAAACGTAGGGTTCCATCCTTCCTCTTCACTAACACCACGGGTGATGCCCACGGACTCGTAGATGGCTGAATGATGTCGTCACGCAGCATTTCGTCGACTTGTTGCTTGATGGTCTCGCGTTCCCGTGCCGAAACTCGGTAGGGGCACTGACGGAGAGAACAGGCATATTCGTCGGTTATGATGCGATGTTTCGCGAGAGGGGTCTGACGAAGCCTCGGTGATGACGAGAAGCAGTCCTTATATTGCTGGAGTAAGGCCTTGAGCTCCTTTTATTGCTGCCTGGAAAGGCCTTGATTGACGTCGAAGGCGGGCGCGGACACTGCGGTCGTCGTTGCGGGTCCCCGAGAATCGGTGAGGGCGACGGCATTGCTTACTTCCACAAATTCACCTAGGTGCGCTACTGTCGTACCCCTATTCAGGTGCCTGTATTCGTTGGTGAAGTTCGTCACCATTACCTTGGCTTCACCGCTATGCAGCTTGGCTCTGCCTCTTGCGACGCACATATGACGGTTTTGGAGCAAGTGCTGGTCGCTTTCAATGATGCCTTGTATGTTGGTAGGTGCGTTGGTGCCGACGGAAATCATGACGCTAGACAGTGGCGGGACGGTTACCTGCTCTTCTGTCACATTCAAGGCATGGTAAGCGACGTTGCTATGGGACGGCGTTGCATTATCCGCGGACAGCGTGATTGACTTTGACCTTAGGTCGATGACTGTGCCGTGCTGGTCCAGGAAATCCGTGCCTAAAATGACATCTCGCGAGAATTGCTGCAGGACCACAAAACTCACTGAATACGTCTGGCTGTCAACCGTGACTCTTGCCATGCAGGTTCCAGTCGGTGTTATAAGGTGGCCCCCTGCTGTTCGGATATCTGGTCCTTCCCAGGCAGTGTTTACCTTCTTCAGCTTGGCGGCGAAGAGACCACTGATGACAGAGTAGTCGCCACTGGTATCGACTAGAGCGGTGATGCTGCGGCCGTCGAAAGTCACGTCGAGGTCGGTGGTTCGGCGTCTGGCGTTCCGGTTAGGTCGGGGCGCCGGATCACGGCTGCGTCGGCTTGCTTCTGCGCTGCCATGTCGCTTCGGCGGTGAGGCTTTCTCGTGAATACTCTGGTCAGGCGGCGTGCACAAACTACGTCGGGAGGTTTCGTGCGTCGTGGTCGTCGTCGGCGGCGGCGGGGGATCTTCGGCGTTGCGCCGTGCAGCAACCGCACCTCCATCAGTTGCTGCCTTTAGTTTCCCGGATAGGGGCTTGGAGATCTGCTCCGGGTGGCGCCGGTGTACTGGTGGCGATCTGGGGAGACGTAGCGGCCAGGCCGTGATGGTCGTTGTCGTTGTCACTGCGATACGGCGATGTACTCGGCGATGTCGCTCACCTGAGCGCGGACGACGCGCGTTCACGTCGAAGCCACGCAGCCCCATCTCACGGTACTCGCAGTAGCGGTAGGTGTGCCCGGCTTCGCCACAGTGGTAGCATAGTGGGCGGTGGTTCGGGGTGCGCCAAACGTCAGTTTTCCTTGGCGCGCGCTGGATTTCTGACGAGCGGGATGGCGTCGGAGGTGGCGGCAGTGGCTGGCGACGAAACTGCGGAGGCGTCGGGTCCTGGCGTGGGCGACGAAACTGCGGAGGCGTTCGGTCCTGGCGTGGGCGAGGAGCGGCGGCAAGTCGGCGTGCAGCAGCAGCGTAGGTCATCGCCTCCGATTGTGGTTGCGGTCGTTCTGGAACGCTCAGCGAGCGCTGTACTTCCTTGCGAACAACCTCTTCAAGGGAGGCGACTTGGGGCTGCAGCGACGGGAACATTCGGCGCAGTTCTTCGCGAACGACAGCCCTTATGGTCTCGATTAGGTCGTCGGGGCCGAGTGCTTGGACTTCTGCGATGTCTGGGAACATGCGGCGATTGTATTGCCGGGTTCGCATCTCGAGGGTCTTGTCAATGGTGGTAGCTTCGGAGAGGAACTCTTGAACCGTCTTTGGCGGGTTTCTGATCAGTCCGGCGAAGAGCTCTTGCTTCACTCCTCGCATAAGCAGGCGAGCCTTCTTGTCCTCAGACATGTCGGCGTCGGCGTGGCGGAAAACTCGCGTCATCTCCTCCGTAAAAATGGTTACGTTTTCGTTGGGGAGCTGCACCTGAGTCTCAAGCAGTGATGCGGCTCTTTCCTTCCGCACGACACTTGCAAATGTGGGCAGGAAACGTAGAACTTGCTGGGCGAGTTGGTGCATGACTTTTTTCCAAATTTGTTGCGCGTAGAATGGACAATCACAGGAAGAACAAGGCAGACAGAAAGAGCGCAAACTACTATCAACTGGTTTATTTGCTCTTGAAACAGCTTATATAAGCATGTCCAAACGTCACAAGGATAGGAAAGAGGGTTGAAAGAGGGCGAGAGGGGCAGCATACAATTCAGAACACCTCACCGTCACATACGCCTGCGCAAAAACTGGTCTTCAGCCTTATACAAGGTAACAGAAGTGTCGCTTACACATTTATCACCGTTATCACATTTATCACCAACTCTGGTCTGGCTCCTCCCTTGTATCTAAATCTTTTTAGTAAAGGCTCGCATCCCATGCACTTATTGCAATGAGTGGGCAAATTCGCTCCTTCTCTTTTTTCCAGAGACGAGGCATGCTCCCCCGCACGTTCATTCACGCATCGCCCTGTTTGGCCCACGTAAGACCTTCCACACCTGAGGGGTATTTCATATACTACCTTCGTGGCACACTTCACAAAAAGTTGGCCATGTTGAGTTCCGCACCCGCTGCCTCGGGCTTCCTTCCCACTAATCCTAGGGCATAACCCGGCCAATCGACAACATGCCTATTTGCCACTTTTTTTAAATTGTGGGCGACCTTGTGCATGTACGGCACAACAACGGGCTTCCTTCTCGGCAGGGACTCGGCGCCTCCAGATCCTCTTTCTTCTTTCTTTATCTTAAGAAGATTGTCCGCCACTGCTGCGATTACCTCGCAGGGGAAGCCAGTAGAAATCAGCCTAACTTGATTACAGAAACTTTCGTGCATTGTATGCGGACACGATTTAATGAGGGCGGAACTAAGGCACAAACCTACAATCGCCCCTTTTATTATTTTTGAATGCGCGGAATCGAAAGGCAGAAGTTCTTTCTGCGCCCGCGGTGCATACTTCCAGCAAACATGGCCCGTCCCGGACCGTAAATTAATATCTAAAAATTCCAACGACCCTTTGGAAGGAAGCTCGTGCGTAAACTTCAACCCTTTCCCATGAAGCATGAAAATGAATAGAATGCTACTCACAGAATCTGAGCAAGTCATGACAAAATTCCCTGACTCGCTCAGATTTTGTGACGGTTGGACATGCTTATATAAGCTGTTTCAAGAGCAAATAAACCAGTTGATAGTAGTTTGCGCTCTTTCTGTCTGCCTTGTTCTTCCTGTGATTGTCCATTCTACGCGCAACAAACTTGGAAAAAAGTGGGCAGGAAAGCAGCGTGGAAGTCGACCCAGGTTCGAAGCGTTGACTCACGGTTCTCCAACCAAGTCCTTGCGGCGTCTTCCAAATAGAAATACACATGGCGCAGCTTATCGTCGGGGTCCCACTTGTTAAGCGCTGCGACGCGGTCGTAGATGTCCAGCCAGCTTTCCGGGTCCTCGTATGACGATCCGCGGAAGATAGGTGGCTCTTTGGGTTGGTGGACGAACACGTTTGCCGGAGATCGTGCTTCCGCCATCGTGGATGCCGGTTTCGTTGCAGCCCTTGTTTTCTTGTCCTTGTCGGGAAGCGGCAGGTATTCGGGCGGGAGTCCTTGCTGTCTGCGGCTAAGTCGAACGACCGGGTTGGCGTCGTCCTCTTGGCGGCTTGGGCTTGGCTCACGGCTGGAGGGGGGCGTACGGTACATGGACCGAGAAGCACCTCCACCAAATGTCACGTGGTTGTGACACATGCAGCACTCGAGACGAAGCACACAGGACTCAAGGTAATGTCAGGCGAACTGTTTATTGGGCGAACTTGTGCCCAGCAAAACAAAGCCAATCACAATTCACAACAGCGGCGTGAACAGTCGTCGGTCGACGGAAGACTGACAAGCATCGTAATGCGTCGGCTTTTATACACGCGTCATAACGCGTTCTCGCATTATCTCCGGAGTTCCAGAAGTCTCTGAAATGTGCACGTCAAGCATGCAAAGTTACAAGAATGGTCGACATTGTTCCAGAAGTGGCATGCGAGATAAACGCGGCCTGCATTGCGCATAACAGAAAGTGATAACAGCGCTTCCCGCAAACAATCAAAATGAGCGCGCGTGTCACTGGGAAGTGATAACGGCTTTCCACTTAAAACAACAGCACGTGTCAATATAATATATATATATATATATATATATATATATATATATAGATATATATATAGATAGAGAGAGAGAGAGAGAGAGAGATGAGTAGTAGACCCTCGGAATTGGCAACAAAAATGCGGAAAGCTTTTATGTATGAATAAACGCTTTCCGCATTTTTGTTGCCAATTCCGTGGGTCTACTACCATCTCTGCCTTCACGCCTCCGGCCTATTCACCACCATGACTATATATATATATATATATATATATCTATATATATATATATAATATATATATATACATATTATATAATATATATATATATATATAATAATATAATATATGGTGGTATATATATATATCATATATAATGGTGGGTGTATATATATATCTATATATATATATATATATATATATGGTGTGAATAGGCGGAGGCGTGAAGGCAGAGATGAGTAGTAGACCCACGAATTGGCAACAAAAAATGCGGAAATATATATATATATATATATATATATTGTGATAAGAAAGCTCGACGTGGTTGTGGACGACGAGTCGGACTGGCAGACACGATGGCGTCTAGGCTTAACTAACTAGGGCCGCAAATCACGTTCAGCTCACGCCCCACTAGTACAGCATTAGCGATCCGGCTTCTCACTACATCTTTCCCCTCCCTGGAGACGGAGCTACTCCGATGGGTCTAGGCGCCGTGAAAACTAGCGGTTCATGGTATTGTTTCTGGCGATCTACGTGAACAGTCTCGCCGGCCGCGACGGCGCATGTCCGAGGTTGTTTAATGAGTTGAAATGAAACTCTTAATTAATTAGCCTTACGCTTAGTGCAGTAAAAAGGCCACCAAAGCGAAATGATCGAGTTGTGCGCCGTAGCCTTTGGAAGAGGGAAACCAGGTGTCACGTGATCGGTTCGATCCGGAAGCAGCCCCAGCGAGGCAAGTCAGAGACGCCAGGGACGCCTCTGAGAACTGCAAGGAAGAGGCGCACACTGGCACAGCCTGCGAACATAAAATGAACACACAAACACAGAGGCAAAAACGAGCACACATAACTCTCAATAATATGATTGATTGATTTGTGGAGTTTCACGTCCCAAAACCAGCTCTGATTATGAGAGACGCCGTAGTGGAGGTCTCCGGAAATTTCGACCACCTGGGGTTCCATCGCACAGCACACGGGCCTAACTCTCAATAATATGTACAGCGTCTGTAC
>CM023484.1:129220365-129253244 GCA_013339685.2 Hyalomma asiaticum
CTCTTACCATCCACAAACGGCCTCGTGGAACGTTTCCATCGTCACCTGAAAGCAGCACTTACAGCGCACGGTCCCCCTACCAAGTGGCTTGATGCTCGACCAGCTCACATTGCTGGGAAGACCTTCTGTTTTCAAGGAAGACATTTCATGTGCCAGCACCGAACTTGTTTATGGAGCCCCGCTTCGTTTACCGGCCGACTTCTTCGACGCCTCTAAACCAGACTCCTCTCCCACGCCAAGTGGATACGTGGACAAGCTCCGTGATGTCTTTCTGAACTTCCAACCACAGCCAACGCGAGCAAGCCACTCGCGGGCTGTGTACGTGACTCTAGACCAATTAAAAGCGTCCCACGTCTTCGTGCATTACGGCCTTGTACGTGGGCCCCTGCAACCACATCATCTGGGCGCTTTCCGCGTACTCGAACGCTGTTCCTCAATTTTCATCGTGGACCTTAACGGAAAACACGATGCAATTGCGCTTGAGAGTCTGAAACCAGCATACGTAGACGGCCCGGTTTCTTACATTCAGTACCTGCCAGGCGTGCCCTTACAGCACCAGGAGGTATTTACGACAAACGTGAAATGGCTCCGACACGCCGCGTCCACTGGAGCTAAGCTCTGGGAAGCACGGCACTGACTTGTTTGCCGCAAAGGCGGCCGTGTATGCGGCCCAACTCGCGGACGCCAACAGGGTGAATAGATGCGACACGGCAGCGCGCCAAGTATCCGACAAGAATACTTGGCGGCTATTCCCCGCTCTCATAGATCAAACGCATACCCGCACCGAAGCTCAAAAAAATCTACACAGGGCAATTAATAGCTTTCAGGGCGACAGAACACAGCTGGTGCACAATTAAGGGACCAGTACGTGTGCTCCACAAAGGACCCCCGTGGATTGGCTTACTCCTATGCAGGTTCTGAGAATTCTAAGCTGGCCGAACCGTTCCAGCTTTTCGAACTCCGGAAGGCCCCGGCTAAAATGAAACGCGGCACCACTTCGGGTAGAGACAGAATTACCGTCAAAATGTTAGCTAACTTTCCCGACCGGGCATATGAGTCACTATTAGCTTACATCAAATTAATCTGGTGAGGGGACGTGCCACTCCCCATAGAATGGAAGACAGTTACATTTATTGCAAAAGCTGGCAAGGCGGTGAACACGGACAACCTTCGCCCCATCTCTCGCACATGATGCGCCGGCAAACTGATGGAGACGATGGTGCGGGGTCTGTTGTCTGAGTTTATGGAGAACCAATGTACTTACGAATAATCAATGAACGGGTTTCGCTCGCACAGATCGGCGCAAGGCATCCTACTTCAACTCAATCGGGACGTCGTAGACCCTGTCGAATGATTTCTCAATGGCAAGGTCGTACTCACCTTGGACTTAAAAGGAGCATTTGACAATGTGACTCACGAGACAATTCTACCACACCTGTCGTAAACCGGCTGTGGCTTGAGAGCGTTCGAATATATTCGGGAGTTCTTAACCGATAGACAATCTTACATCCGCTCACAGGACAACACGGCCTTTTTACCTTAGGAACTAGAGGTACACCGCAATGTGCTGTGCTGTCCCCTATATTCTTTCATCTGGCGATGATGCGCCTGCCGGCTCAGCTGGCTGATGTCTCCGGTATGCAACAAGCGTTGTATGCTGATGACATCACCATCTGGACTACGCAGGGCTAGAGACATTAAGGCGAACCTGCAGCAAGCCGCGAGCATTGTCGAACGCTATGCCAGCCAGTTCGGCCTTCAAAGCTCAACTTCCAAATCGGAACTCGTGCATATACGCCCCTCGACAAAGTGCACGGCCAAAATTCAACTCTCGCTAAGACACGTCCAATCTCTGAACAAAAACAAGTCCGGGTACTGGGACTCTTTATAAATCAAAACAGACGATCAGACACCACATTGGTCAAACTGCGCAAGGTGGGCGACCAGGTGGGCCGCATGGTTCGCCGGGTCTCTAACAAACGCGGATGACTAGGGTGCAAGGATGCCTTGTGGCTAGCACATGCATTTGTAACGAGTAGAATTTTACACTCTGCTCCATACCTCCACCAGTGGAAGCAAGCCGAGGATGCACTTGAAGTCATCCTTCGCATAATTGTAAAGCGGGCCCTAAACCTCCCCTTAAACACCTGGAACCAGCGCCTTCTGGGCCTGGGCATGGTGTACACTTTTCGGGAGCTTGGAAAGGCCCACCTCACCAATCACTACACTCGTCTCTCAAACACGGTAGCGAGGCGCCGCCCATTAGCCCGCTAGACACACCAACATCACGGAACATAGCGTTAAACTCCCGTTCGAGTGGAGCTGCGCCCTCGACGTGCGCCCTCTTCCAAGCAATATGACAAAGGAAGACCATAATGGCCAGCCCCTGGTGCGGGCGGAAGCCCTGGACCGCCATTATGGAACGAAACCCGGTGTGTTTTACGTCAACGCCTCTGGCCCACAGCACGGGGGATAGTATACGGCCGTTGTCGTGCATGAGAACCAAACAATTAACGGGCTCACTTTCCGAGCCCGGAACGTAACCCATGCGGATGAAGTCGCCATTGCATTGGCAGCTTTTCATCCTAAATCGCAAATTATTACCTCCGACTAGTGAGGGCCTTTCGAAACGTCGAAAATGGCTATGTCGCGCACCTAGCTTGACGATTAGTGAAACATACCGATTATCAGGGGAAGCCTGCCCCCGGCCTTATAATATGGGCTCCTGCTCACATGGGACTAAAAGGCAATGAGGCAGCCGATGCCGCCGCCTGCACGCTCTCCCACCGGACATTCCCACTCGACTCCGACGATCAGGACGACATCGAATTCAATCCGATATGTTCTTTCCGCGAAATTGTTCACCACTATTAATCTGACCGCAGCCTTTATCCACGTCCGTGTAAAGCGGACGCTCCTCCGCTTATATAAAGCGGAAGAGCGGCCTTCTACTCCGACTCTACACAAACACCATGCTGTGCCCGGCAGCTCTCAAACACATCGATGCGCCTTTTCCGGCAGTTGCTCGCATTGTGGGAGGTCTTTGGACATCTACCACATGGTGTGGGTCTGCCGCTCCAATACCGCTACACCCCCTATCCCCAACCCAACCAGGGATGACTGGGAGGTGACCCTGCTTGAGTGTACTGACCTTCAGACCCAAAAGACCTTGGTGGCACTAGCCCAAGTTGCGGTAGATGTCAATGAGGTCCCGTACTAGGGATCCGCACCTATTGTTTGTAAGTACCGTCGCCTTTAAGGGGCGGTCCCTGCATACCTCCACCGAATTCTCTTTTATTTAATAACTGGTATTACCACCACCCTGTGTTCAGCATGAGCCATGCGCTGTCCCTGGGTGCGCAAAGAGTTAGGCTTGGTTTTTAGGAAATGTTCATTCTAAGCGATTGAAAGCTGGTACTGATCTTTCACAAGAAGTTTGTTTAGGTGTCACTGCTATTTTTCTCGAAAAAGAACTTGTGTCCGATCTGCGACCTCGTGCGGTGAGCGTGTCGAGCGCACAATATAATGCTGCGTGGTCACTGTTGACGCAGTAGGACTCTGATGCAGCGCCAAATATTGAACGTACGAATTTCACCAGCAAGCTCAACAAAGAAGTCTGCCTCACATGACGCTCTGTCCAACTCTGGCAATTTGTCGCACCCGTCCCCATGGGGGCTTGATGTTCTTCGGAACCAGGAGAAATCTGAGGCCGTTTTGCTTCGGGCTGTTGATGTAGCATCCCGACACGTCACACGGGAATGAAGCCATGACGACTTGTGCAAGTAAAGTCACTGCACTAAGGTTCGTAAACACGGGGCACTGATCTAGCAGCTGGGCGACTGCGCGTACCGAGTACTCGAAGTGCCGGCACGCAATCCATCAGCGGTGGCGTAGTAAGCTCTCGGTGAGGTCATGTTCTATTTTTGCAAGAACCGACGCACACAATCAGCAGTTGCATAGGCATATGAAAAAAACGCACATACAGTGGCTTATAAAGGAATGTGTGCGGCAAACACTTCGAGTTGGTGGAACAAGTTATCTTATGTGACTGAGTCCCAACCATTGCAATGGGACATGCTTTCGAGTAGTTAACAGAGCATAATGAGATGTCGAATTACTATCCTTATTACATGAGTTAAGTAAATCTTCTATACTTCCTGATACCGTTAGAAATTACCGTGCCTCACAACCTTAGCCGCTTTCATCCGCAATTTATATTATATATTGCATGCAAGTACACAAGTTAGGTAGTGAGTGCGAGAACTTGTATACCTGTTTAATTTTGTCCAAGTGATGGCCATCCCAATAAGCGATCAAGCTTAAAACGACGACGCGGTCATAGCGTGCAAATTGAAATAAGGATCAACGTGTGAAAGATGGATCCTTGAAAGAAAGTTTGCTTCAAGTGATGAGGATCCGGCGAACAAGTCTGATAACAAATGCAATGACTTCTCGCGAGGCTGCATTCAGCAGTAAGGTAACATTGGTGGTCAAGAACCTAGGACGCTGCATTCAGGAGACTTGCCTACTGCAATGCTTCTTACCGTCCGTTCCAAGAAGTTAGAATAAAGTTCGTACCACTCTCTGTGCAATCAGGATATCCTCAAGCAAAGAAACCCAAGATAATCCTCACCTTTTCGGGATCGAAGTCTTGCATTGGTTCCAGGCAGTGGACAGGGAGCATTAAACTTGAACAGACGACGAGCGTAATAGCACGACACAGGTACACCCCGCGCGTTCGAGACTCCATCGCGTACCCGAGCACTAATAAGCGACTTGACTGCGGAGCCCTCGATGCCACCGACATGACAGGCGTACTCCCCACAAATGAGGCTAACTCTTATTCCTTAAATTTATTCTGTTTGCTAAGGACACGTGCTTCAATATCGACAGGAGCGGATGTGTGCTTTTGTACAGCTGAGCCGGCGTTGTACGCTGAATAAAAATCAATTACACCATCGCGGGGTCCTTCGTACACAAGCATGGCTTCATTAAACAGCAGTCTTATAAAAGATCGTTTGCACAACACACGAAATGTTTTTACGGGGAGATTAGACGTAAAGATGTTGAAAAAAGCAAAGTGAAAGGGCCTAGCGGGCGATTATGTTAGCTAGTCAAATCAGCACTTCGAGTGTACCAGTGTGTGGTGTAGGTGCAATACGGAAAGAGAGAGAGATGAAGAGATGATGGCAGGGAGGTTGTCAGGATGTTAGTATCATGTTTAGTATCTGAGCTGGAGCGGCGAAACGCAAGAATACAGCGCACGAAGATCGGTAAAACTTTAGGGAAGCACACACAAAGAGAAAATAACAGCGTACACATGCATGCGGCGTTGCAAAAAAAAAAAAGGCTGACCTTAATTTAAGGTCGGGCGGTCCCATGCCGCCAACTTCCCACAAGGGTGGGTGACCTCCCAAGCGTACAGTACCTTCCAACATCCGAGCACCAGGCGGAAGCGCGCTTGTCCCTGTTTTACCGGCAGGTACCCGGTGGCAGTGGCGGATGCCTTCCTACCTATCGCAGCAAGGCGGACGCTCAACTATTTCACCAAGGCCGTGGTGGCTAATGTGTGCCCAGGGCACCTGCCACGTCCTTATGGGGCCACCTTTCAAGATAAGTACACGTAAACCGAGCGCCGGGTGTGTACTCCTCTACCCGTTTCTAAACCGGCGGGTGTCCGGCCGGCACTGGGATTTGAACCCGGTACCTACCGCATTGGAAGCGGACGCTCCAGCACTGCGCCACCGGTGCGGTCTACTATTGTCCGGTTTGGAAATATCTCCTCGATGAACGTTACCGGGATGAATAACGGCGAATTTTTAGAACTCCTTAGTTTTTATTTGCGGTCTACCTTTATTCTATGGGAAGGACAGCCTTATATACAGAAGCAGGGTATTTGCATCGGCTCCTGTATTGCGCCTATTCTGAGCTATTTATTTTTAGCGGAAGTCAACAGATTCATTTGTGATCGGCTCCCAGATCTTAAGATAAAAAGGATGTTTAGATATCTCAATGATTTTTTAGTTTTCCTTGACTGCAATGCTGACCTTGTTGATTCTTTAGCAACTAACGCTCTTTCCTTCATACGCGAGGGCTTATCCCCTCTAGTTGCAACGCTCTAGTTGCTGGTTGACGGCACTATTCGCTTCCTGAATATCAGGATTTCATGCCATGACGACCGCATCCACAGGAAGTACGACCCTCGCGCCAACAAGCCATTGCTTCCGTATCAGTGGGCGCATTCCAAGTTGACCGAGAGGGGAATAGCGAAGACTTGCTTGCTCAGCGCCCTACGCAAGTCATGCCCTGAGCGCATGAGCAAAAGTTTCCGTGAACAAATTGGCCATCTCCAGTCCGCGGGTTACCCTACGCATGTTCTTGTCAGTGTTTCTGAGGGCCTTCTGAAGATGAACGCGCCAAAAAACATTCCCGCCAGGCCGCCTCTAGCTGACACGAGGAAGGTTGCGGTCCTTCCATACACATCGAGTGAAAAGATATGACAACGCGCGAACATCAAAGTACTGTTATCGGCTCCCGCAAAATTGAAGAGTTTGTGAAGACTAACGAAACCTGCAGCATCGGAGAAGCAGGGGTGCAAAAAAAAGCATAATAACCAAAACATGTTTATAGAATGTAAGGATGCAGTAGTGTACAAGCTCCCATTAATATGTGGCAAGAATTATGTAGGTGAGATTGGGACGGTGCGTCAACGAGCGTTTAGAGGAACAGCAGTACAACGCGGACAAAAAAAGGGGTGGGTTCCTCAATGCTCACTGCGGGCACTGCAATTCAAATACAAGTGACGATGCCCATAGCACATGCATGCCCATTTTTCAGGCATATTTAATAATCAGTGCCAGCAGAAGTCCGCTAACACGCGAAATTATCGAGGCTGAATCGATTGATGGGCTTACAGACATGTGGATTTCCAAACCCTCGATTGCACTTTCTTCTAAGGAGGTAGTCTATCCACGCATAGATAGTTGAATTTGCAAAGTGCCTGTACGATGACAGTTGAAAACCGTTGTTTCTTGCCTATATATGTGGTTCCCTGTTTTCGAAATAAACATCGTTGCAAGTAGCGCCTGTATGTGTCACGTCTTCCTCAGTCCATGTTTCTCGTGTGCTAAAAACCTTCAACTTACAATAGAATCGTTTTAAAAGACAGCCGGGCCACAAAAAAATCCACGCATATCCGCGGAGTGAATGATGAGTGGGCGAGGCTCCGGAGGTTCATGGGTGAAAACCGTGAATCTTCCGTGAATCTTGCCCAGTACTTAAGGAGAGTGAAGAGCTGGGCTGGTTGGTTCATGATCAAATTAACGAAAAGCCAGCAATGCAGGACACGGAGAAGAGGGAACACACGCAGATACACCAACGCTGGACTAACAACAAAATTTTTCACTTTTTCACTTTTTCACTGCGAAGTCACACAAGCCCGGCTGCCCTTTTAGGGCCATCGTCACTGAAAAGGCTTCATGGCAAAAGCTGGTGTCGGGTTTTTTGCAACGCGCCTTGAAGGGTCTCGAGCCTAAGGACCCTTTCGCTGTGCAGAGTTCGTCAGCCATTGTGGAGAACCATTGTGGAGAACCCCGAGTGCAAATGCTGCATTTTCGGTGGACATCGATGACATGTTCTATTCCATTCCACAGGATGAACTGTTGGAAGCTGTACGAGAACTGATTGAAAGCAGTGGGACTTCCGTTTCAGAACAAGTGCGGGATCCCTTTAGGGTCGTTCCTGGAGCTTCTCGGGGTGTACTTAAGGTCCGCCATAGTGCAGTACGGAGACAAGTACCTCGTTCAAAAACAGGGTATCTGTATCGGGTCGAGTGTCGCGCCAGTACTGTGTGCTGTGTTTTTAGCCAAGTTTGATTCTGTCTTAAGTCATGAGCTTCATGATACACGTGTCGTTAAAGTTTATAGAAATGTTGATGACTTTTTAATTGTTTTGAATCTTTCACCTATTGACCAGCTATCACAAGTGGCAGATGAGATTTTAAATGTTTTTAGTACCTACTCTAAGAACCTGGTGTTCACCAAAGAAGTCCCATCTGACAAGACCATCAGGTTTCTAGATTTAGAAATTTCATTTTTACATGACAGACACGTGTGTTGGAAGTACACCCCGAGGTCTCAAAAGGCGCTTCTGCCTTTCGATTCTGCCCGCTCGAAGTTGGCAAAACGGAGCATTGCGAATCTGTGTTTCAGGAATGCGCTGAACAAGAGTTCTCCGCATGCCATGCAGGGGAAAGTCTGGCGGAGCAGGTATATCGGTTGAGAGCTTCAGGGTTCCCGTCGTCAGTTCTGCTGTAGGTAGGTGAGACGCTGGCCAGAAAAATGAGAAAGCCACGTGTTCGGGCACCAGGTGAGACAAGGAAAATCGAGGTGATGCCGTATTTCCACAAGACGTCCCACAGGTTGAAAAGAGTGTCCCAGAAGTTCGGTGTGGATCTGGTGTTTTGAGCCCCCCGAAAGCTTTCTGGTCTTTGCGCCCGCATCTAAGGCGGGGGGTGCAAATCTGCCTGCAAAACTGATCACCGCACGGTATTTAGCGAGTGCACCGAAGGGGTGGTTTATTCGTCAACGCTGTCTCTCGCGGGTGAGGGCACGTTCTCCTGCTTTGCGAGCTGGTAGAGCGTTCATCGAAGAAAGAGCGTTTCCATAGTCAACGCGCGCCTTTCGCTCTCTCCCTCACAAGACAGCAGATGGAAGAGAGAGAGCTCGCGCGCCGGGAGGCACGCGCCGAGGGCGAGCGCGAGCCTCCCGGCGCGCCGCACCGCAGCGCCATCTCGTGATCATTCTGAGACCTAGAGGTGGCTACGACAACGACAACGACGCCGGACCAGCCTATGCCCTAAGGAGCTTCGCCCCTAAAATGCGGTAACGCTGGCGCACGTTTGTTGTGTGATATTAGGTCCTCTCGATAGGATATCCAGATTTCATTCTGTCGGTAGAGGTCGGTCGTCCACCTGGGGGAGCGCACTGCGAAGGGATTGTCTTTGTCCACGGTATACTGCAGCCAGTCGAGCAAAATATGCGCAGCCGTTTCTTCGTCGTTGTAGCGTTTGTGCGCTCCTCTGTCGGTCATTCCTATCCCTAACGCATAATAGCTGGTATATGCAATACTCAATCATGCCTGGTAAGAAAAGGTAGCGCCTCCATGGTTACGGTTCGACGAAACTCCAATAAGCTAGCATGAAGGATGTTCATTCGAGCATTTACCCGCTGGTGCTTTTCATGAAGGAGTCTTATGTCACAAAGGCTTTGACAGCGATTGACATGCGGAAGAGCTTATATAGGCAACACATGTGCCAGAGATTTTGAGAAATGAGAAACAATATAAGCAATGAAAAGAGACATCACAACACTTCGTAGCATTTCAGGAAGCAAGGAGAAATGAGAAACAGTATAGGCAATAAATAGAGACATCATAGCCCTTCCTAGCATTTCAGGAAGCAAGAACAATGTTCAGACACACGTACACTCAACTCCACCGGGCTTGTGCCCACTCGACTACTATGAATGAGAAAACCTAAAGTGTAATTGTTATTAACAGATGCTGTAGTAGTGAATACTTGAATTTATATGGCAATGCAGATAACATCACAGGGTCCACGTCACCTTTGAAGTTGTCAGAGTCTTGGCGCCATGCCAAAATCATATTCATTTCCAAAGCAAACAAACCCCTGACTATATCAAACCTCCGCCCGATTTCTCTTACGTCATGCCTCGGGAAATTACTAGAGCATGTCGCTTTAAACAGACTCACTACACGTATGCATGACAACAACTTATATCCGCATAGCATGGTGGGTTTCCGCGCTTGGCTCTCCGCCCAAGATGCCATGTTTCAGCTGACGCACGACATGACCCCGTTATCCCTGCTCATACTAAAGCCGCCTTGGCCCTGGACTCATCCAAGGCCTTTGATCGCGTAGAACACCGAGCGATCATGGCGGCTCTCTCTCCCTCAATGTCGGCGCCCGCATGTACGCCTACATACAAGCCTTTCTCTAGGGACGCACAGCGGAGGTTCATATCGGCCCCCATGCGTCCCCTTCATACACCCTTGGCGGCGTTGGCACTCCGCAAAGTTCCGTACTTTCCCCTTTCCTATTTAATGCCACACTCATTCCTCTTGCCCGTGTTCTTAACACCATCCCCCACCTTCGTCACACCCTTTATGCAGACATCACTCTGTGGACCACCCACGGAAGTGATGCCGCCATAGAAGAAACCTTACAATCCGCCGCACACATCACACAGCAACACGCACAAAGCATTGGTCTCACCTGTTCCCCGGATAAATCTGAGCTGCTACTTATTCGCCCTTCACCGAGTACACTTTCCACAGCCCCTATCACAATTACTCTAGACGGACGCCCTATCCCAGAGGTCACCACACTCCGGGTGCTAGGCCTACACATCCAGAACGACGGCCGAAACACATTCGCTATAGGGAAACTCAAACGGGTGACGGAGGCACTCTCGCACCTCATCCGCAGAGTTTCAGGCAAACACTATGGCATGAAGGAGCACGACCTGTGCCGTCTCATTCATGCCTTCCTCCTCAGTCGCTTCCTCTACACAATCCCCTACCCCCGACTTCGTCAAAAAGAAATCGCCACCTTAGACGCTATGCTTCGCAAAGCCTACAAGGTGGTCCTGCACCTCCCACCTAACACTCAGACTGTTAAACTGCTGCAGCTTGGCCTGCATAACACCACACACGAACTCATAGAGGCCCACAGACAGGCACAGTACACTCGCCTTGCTCAGTCTATGATAGAGTGTCACATACTTGACACTCTTCAAATTCGCATACCAGCAGCTGACCCCACACTATTACCAGTACCACGACCCATATACACACAGCTTCTCGTCAAACCTCTTCGTCGAAACACCCACCCCACATATCACTCGGCCCGCCGTATAGCCCGTGCAAAAGCTCCACAAATCCTACGGATCGGAAGCCGACGCCGTATGGGTGGACGCAGCCTGCACGGATAAAGACGCGGCAGTTGCCGTCGTTGATAGCACATTCCAATCCGTCGCTACTCTCCACCTTCCTGACGCATGCGCCCCGGAATCGGCGGAGGAGGCGGCAATCGCACTTGCCCTAGCCCGCACAAATTACCGGTACGTCCTTACCGACTCAAAAACTGCACTCCTAAATTTCGCGCGTGGCCGAGTACACGAGCCAGCATTCAAAATTCTCAACTCGCCCTCCATAAACACGCCCCGCTATGTGGAGCTGATCTCGGTGCCTGTGCACTCCGGGAACCCCTGCAACGAAGCCGCCAATGACCACGCCCGAGGTCTCATCAACCGGGCGGCGGCGGAATCGGAGTCGGACTCTTCCCGGGAGCGCATGCACTCCTTCAGTGAGCTGACGCAGATCTATCGCGCCGAACGACAGCTGTATCCCCCACCCCACCATTCTCTGAACAATTACCACCAAATATTGTGGCGCCGCCTCCAGACACGCACCCTTCCCTCCCCCTATCTGCTGTCCCGCATCCACCCAGGGGCATATGCCCCGTCTTGCGGACAGTGCACCCATCCCCACGCTACCCTTACCCACATTCTCCTCGAATGCCCAGCGGACCCTCCCCCGCGGGGCCCGGAGCTTCTGACCACATGGGAGGAATGGGAGACCCTGCTGCGCTCGACGGACCCGGTTAGGCAGAAGATCGCCACCGACCGGGCTGCACACGTCATGGAGCTTCAAGAACTCATGAACGTGTAGTGCAGTGGGGTCGTGCGGGGACCCGAAGATCCCTTGGTCAATAAAGTTCTTTCTCTCTCTCTCAGAGGTTATTGTAGGCAATTTAATTAAAGACAAGCGTGACGTTTACAATCACGCCCAAGCGTGTCCATTGAGATCTACTCATTTAGTCAGTGCAGTAAGGAATTAATTTCGAGGCATGTCCGCTGCTGCCCATCCAGTCGCAGTAAAAAGACTGATATCGACGGGCACAGCTTACAGGCTGCTCTCGGTGGAACACGTTTAGTAGTATATGCTCATTCATGTAGTGCGTGTCTACCACAGTCCGACGAAAATTAAGCAAACATGACAAACAGCGCTGCACTGCTAAGACGCCTTCAAACTCCGCTCGAAAAGAATTAGTCGGGTTGTATTTGTAATTACGATAGAGATGTCCAATCCGTGCCGGATTGCATGGTACTACAAATGGTGTTATCTTTGGAAACAACCGACTCTTCACCAAAAAAAGGCACCAAGAACGCGCAAATTGAACGGCCGAAGAAAAGCTACAAGCGCACGGGCATACATATCCTACGCACACACACATACAACTGAAACGACATAGAATTCAAGCTCATTTGAACTTACCGTGCAGTCTTTTGAGTGTGCCGTCTAGTCCGCTGCGCTGTATGGCTGGATATGGAGTCGCGGGAAGTGAAAAAAAAATGAGAGCAAATAGCCCCAGTCGCTAGTGCTGGCAGCTTCTGCACACGGATACGCTTGAGCGTGGCAGAGGTGTCGTCAGCGCGCAAGTAGTTCCGAGCAAAAAAGTGCTGCGCTTAAAATTTTATTGCCACGGGGCGCAACGAGGATAATACGGGTCTTTTATCAATTTCAGAAGACAACCACGCTCACTAAAGATCATTCTTAGAACATGCAACTGATTTTTGGACTCAAGTAGCGATATGCTCTCGCAACCGTTCAACCTCCTTACGGCACGCGCCGAGATACGTAATCCTTAAGGTTGCGCGTTCCCGTCGCCTGGTGCTGTAATTTCGCGTTTCTCTCCTTTCCTTAGAGTGAATGCTGCTCTGCGAGCTGCGCTTCAGAAAACATGCGCCCATTCGTTGAAAGCAAGCTTTCTGAGCAAAACTGAGAGGCTATAGGCGGCTGGATACCCGGACTCGCAAATTGTGAGTGCCTGTCAAAATTTGATGAAATTGGTCAGAGGAGTTAAAGATGTGCACAAGCAAAAAGAATGTGTGTGCAATGAAAAGAGGCCAGTAGTTCCCTACTTGCACAAGTTTTCTCATTGTCTGAAAAGCGTGGGTAGTAGATATGGGGAACGTGTTGCCTTATCCGCTCCCAATAAGCTGTCCTCGATTGGCTCCCGTCTGCATAAAAGTATCTCTGGGTTACCCAAGACGGTGTTCTTTTTGTCCGGCAAAGAAAAATAATAGATATTGTAACACACAGTATGTGAAAACTCTTTAATAAATTAAGTTAAAGTGGACGAACTTGTGTCCAGGAAGCAGAATGGCTTAAGCAAGCGTCCGCCTTGTCTCTCTCGAGAGCACCGTCTGCACGAGCTCCGCGCCTCGTCGTCTTCTTTCCCCTTTGAGGGGCAACTCTCGGAAGGCGCGCGACTGCTCTGCATGCACGTGCTATGATGAACGCTGTCGCTCTCCTTTGCACGTACGCCGCAAATGAGCGGGAGGGCTTCGGAACCGACCGGGGCGCGTAGTTTGAAGCCGGCTTGTGTCAATATGTGTGTTGCAGATCATTTGTTGTCCATAGGGTGCCATTGATCTGCGGAAGAGCTTATACAAGACAAACCGGACGTTGTACCAAAGTTAGAATATAAGAACACTTATCATCGCTAACGGCCACGGACATTTTACACTTGCGTGCTCATTGTAAACAATGTGGTTGTAAGCCGCTGGTTGAGGAAACCACGTGTTTGATTGGTGATCCGAACAAGTGCACGAGGGCAATTATGGAAGCATTTTACATTGAAAGAGAGGGGGGGGGGGAGTGCGTGAGCAGAGCATCGGTGGCAATTGAGTGATAAGGAGGTGCGCTACATGGATTTCAGCCTGTCGCGTTGAATGGCATAGCAATCTGGAACGCGATGTATGTATCTGCTTTTTTGTTGACATTAGTTTCTGCATATCTAGCTGCTTCACCTTTTTATGTCTGTGTTTTTGACACACTTATCCGATCGACATGATCTGGTGATTTTATGACCTTGGTAACTCTGCTGCACAGATGCAACGGTTCGGCCATGTGACTAAGTCGGGGCCATATATGTATTTTCCTATGTGTGTTTTAGTTGGGAGTAGCGGCCATGTCGTGCTCTTTCCTTGTCCACGTTTTGTTGCGCTGTTCTTGTAAAATAAAATAGGTGCGGCCCTACCAGATTCTGGAGCAAACGGCCTCCGTCCGCTGCGCTGTGGAGTCCTTAACGCCATCGACCGTCCTATGCCATCGTGGCTTCGAGCTGTTCCATCTTTTTCGCCTCAAGCCGCACTACGACTACATTGTTCTGTCTTTGCATTAAGCCGCTACTATGGCGCCTATTTAAGCGCAGGGCTATTATAGTGAAGAGGTTACAGTGGCCTGTGCAACAGAAGCGCCAGCAGCAGCATGAGCTCGTGAGCGTTGCGCTTGACGTGCCGCCTGAGACCGCCGCCTGACTCTCTGTTAATCTACATATTGGCACAACCAATAATTAAATAAATAATTAAACCCATAATCAACTAGAATATGAGTAAATTTATTTCTCTTCAGTAATTTCTATTCTTCCCACACACCTAACGTTGCTAAAAGCGCGCGTCGAAACAAAACACAACTATGGCACGCCAACGCGACAACTGTACAGCGTAGTGGCAATGTCGACCTCCAGAGGTTTAAGCGGTGTATTCAGCACATTGACGCTCTGGAGTCAAGCATACTCCTTGTGTTCGCATAAAGGCATTTCTGTAAAGAGCTCGAAGTGACGATGCTCCATCCTATGTAGGACCGTACTGCAAGTACAAATTATAACTTCGAATCTACCTCAGAAGGAGAGTAAACAGGGCAGTGTTTGTTTTTCACACCTCCACGGACACACTGTTAGCCACTTTCCCGTTGAATGCGTCATCACGTGTCGGCTGACTCGGGCAGTCTTTCTTTTCGGCACTGCGCAAACGTAGAGCAATGAGACGACGCCTGTTTTGGGCAGCCGTTTCCCACTACTAAGGCGGTGGTGGCTTCGGAAGGAGAGCGGCCGCGTCCGCTTCTCACTGGATCATCGTCGCAACGGGGCCCCTTCGCCGATGCCACGCCAGTTGGTGCCTTGGTGAGCGAGCCCGCAAGGAGCAACGTCGAATGGTCCACTGCGCGCGAAGCTGCGCTGCTGTTGAACTGCCGCGATCCCCTCGAAGGTCTCTGACGCCGCAGGTGAAAGACGCCGTAGATGAGAGGGTTAATCATCGCTGTAGAACTGCCGAAAAAGAAGATGCCTGCCTGCAACTCCTCCGTCAGTTGGTCGTCGGGCTCGAGAAAGATGAAGATGATCATCATGCAGTAGTACGGCGTCCAGCAGATGATGAAGGCGGCCACGATGACAACTGTGATCATCAGGGACTTTATCTTGGCCCGATGCAGGAGGCGCCGCCGTGCTTCCTCCATCGAGGATGGGGCCCGCTCCTCGGACTTGCCGACGGTACGCCTGCGCCCGGACTTCTTACTGCCGCGTTCCAGGCTGGAATCCTTGGCCGGCACGAAAGCGCTTCTCTGGACTGCGAAAGTGAGAGAGAGAAAAGAAAGAGACATTAGGTCACCTGATGATGCAGATGTGACTGAAGGTAGCTAGAGCGCTCGGGAGTATTATATTTTCGAGTTGGTACTCGTACGCAGCAAGCATAGCTCACTTCAGCTCATTTGACCCATAAGGCGCGGCAGAGACGACAGTGACCACTTTAAAAATTCATGCCGCGGATTAGCTTTTCCGCTTAGGATTCACATAAAGCGGTGCAACAGTCTATCAAAAGTTATTCAAACATGGAGTTAATGTAGCGGCTTGGCAACCCATCGTGTTATGCATCTCTGCCTGCTCCAGTGCAACACAGGACCATGTAATAATGTTTCGGTTGGATTTCACAAACTGAAGCTGGATGTTCTGAAGATGATAGAAATCATGACCCGAATAAACCCGGGTGCCCACAATATGTTTACGGCTGAATTGTATGGTTTCAGTGTTTGTGAACGTCACTGAGTAATTTTTACGTGTGGATATTACACGCTTGCCAAGTAACTCTTCAGAGAGAGAGCACTGGGTTCTGGAAGCAACGAAGGGGGTGGTAATGATTCGTTCTTATTAAATGCGAAGCATTTCTTAGCGAACTTCGGCGACTTTGAGCGTATCTATCTATCTATCTATCTATCTATCTATCTATCTATCTATCTATCTATCTATCTATCTATCTATCCGCCTACGATTTCGTGCTCTCCTGACCGTTTGGATAATTGGATGCTTACGAAAATTGGCATGCAACAAAACTGCCTGACGAACACAAACGGCAGGTCATTACATGAAAACCTTGATATGCATGCCATGAACGGCATAAAGGTGAAAACAGGGGGACACCAACCAAATCATAATAATTTAAAAGTAAAATTTACTTCTAAACATGAAGAAACCCGACGTTTCGGGTCCCGCTCGGACCCTTCTTCAGGGGTGACTGGAGGGCACCAGACAGCAGCAGTGCTTATAAGGCCTTCTTTCTTCTCTCTTCCTTCCTTTCTCACTTTCTCTTTTTTTCCTGTTCTTCAAGCCGAGGGGGGTCATACTACTGTTGAATCAGGTGCCGGAGTCCGCTAAAATAGACACTTGGCATTGCACCTGCAGACCGGTTCACGTTTCCAGGTGTCGCCTGAATGTGCCATGATTCCACAAAGCGCCGCTTGTGAAAACTTTTTTCCAAGTCGAGGACGCGGGAGTTGTGAAAATCGATGCGGTGGTCGTGCACCTCGCTGTGTTCAGCTAATGCGCTCCTTTGTCTGTCGAACTTGCGGACATCGTTCCTGTGCTGTCGTAGCCTCTCTGGGAAGTTCTTGGTCTCTCCCACGTACGACGCGCCGCAATCTGAACAAGGAATGGAGTAAATCACACCTTGCGCTCTCTCCCTCGGCAGCCTGTCTTTCGGGCGCGGAAAGAAACGGCCAAGCGTGGAAATTGGCTTGTGTGCTACTCTTATTCCCTGCCCAGACAGCACACGTGCGAGCGCTTCGCTGGTACCCTGAACGTAGGGAATACACACGCGTATGGGCTTGGAATGCGGCGGGTCAGTGTCCTTTCGAAGGGGTCGGCGGGGATTAGTCTGGCGGCGAGCAACCTTTCCAACGAAGGCTTTCGTGTAGCCGTTCTTCAGAAGGTCGCTTTTGACCACCTGTTCTTCTTCTATCGAAGAAGAAGAACAGGTGGTCAAAATAGAAGAAGAACAGATAATTTAATTTCGTCCCAACCAGACAGATCTCTGTCAAATGTTCACCTTTAAAACATGAACGGCATGATTTACATGCCACGGTCTTGCTGCTCTACTGGTCGTTTCGTTAACGGGATGCATACGAAAATTGGTATGCCACAACATGACTGCGTGGCGCACATAAATGACAGCTCATAACATGAAAATCATGACATGCATGTCATGAGCGACATGATTTACATGCGACGGTCTTGGTGCTCTCCTGGCCGTTTCGTTAATGGGATGTATACTAAAATTGGTATGCCACAACATGACTGCATGGCGAACATAAATGACAGGTCATAACATCAAAATCATGACATGCATGTCATGAGCGACATGATTTACATGCCACGCGTTTCGTTAACGGGATATATACGAAAACTGGTATGCCACAACATGACTGCATGGCGAACATAAATGACAGGTCATAACTTAAAATCATGACATCCATGTCATGAGCGACATGAGCGACATGATTTACATGCGACGGTGTTGGTGATCTCCTGGCCGTTTCGTTAATGGGATGTATACGAAAATTGGTATGCCAGAACATGACTGCATGACGAACATATATCACAGGCCATAACGTAAAAATCGTGACATGCATATTATGAGCGGCGTTATTTACATGCCACGCGTTTCGTTAATGGGATGTATACCAAAATTGCTGTGACACAACGTGACTGCATGACGAACGTAAGTGACAGGTCATAACGATAGAATCATGACATGCGTGTATGAGCGGCATGGTTTACATGCCACAGTCATGGTGCTCTTGCGGCCGTTTCGTTAACTTCATATGTACCAAACTCGGTATAACGAGACAGCAGTGCAGATCCAGTTTACGTTCCTGATGCGTGCTTCGCATTTCCTTGATTCCCACTGCACGTGGGACTTGCCATTCCTCGGTTACTCGTTCGTTCGTACCTACAGCGTCAGACTCGATTACAGTGGGGGACGGGTCTACAATCATTTTAAAACCCTCATATTTTTCATTGTATAACGTCTGAGGCAAGGAGGAGAAAACAAGAACAGTAACAGATACACAACATTCGCAAAGCAACACAGGCCCTATAAAAATACGTAAAAATTGTCGAAGAAACGAAAGTTAGATAACTTCAACAGGGAAATACGCAGACCTGCCGAAAGGACACCCCACAACCACAAATCGCTCCGTCCAGCTCGCTCCTTTTTTTTCTGCTTGGTTTATTCCTTCTTCGCCCACCCCCTCCTTCCTTTTCCATTGTCCGCCTTTTCTGCTTCTTTCGCATTTTCGATGGAGGCGAAACTGCCAGAGGCCCGTGTACTGTGCGTTGTCAGTGCACGTTAAAGAACCTCAGGTGGTCTAAATTTCCGGAGCCCTCCACTACGGCCTTCCTCTCTATCTCTTTCACTCCCTTTCCCCACCCCCACGGACGCTTAGCTGTGCTCCCTACATGGGCTGCAGAAATTAGCCTCCTTTCCAAACCAAACCACAATCATCATCATACTCTCTTCTTCGTCGCAACCGGCTTCCTCTTTTTCTTCTGTGAAGTCGTCCTTCTCATATTCATCGCCTTTTATTCGCCAGAAGCACTGCCGGTGGCCGGCAACATAATGTCGCAAAGGACCACTCATAGGAGGAATCAGAGTCGTGACTGAGAACACAAAGTGCTCGGCCACGTGGTTTGAGCCACGGCTGAGCCACCAAAGCCGTGGCTCAGATTGCAGAATGCCCAGCGATGCGGCGAGAGTATATCAGGTTTGCGATGGCACCGTTCCTATTGTCTGGGTTCAAATAGGTGTAGGCGTGGAACGTCTCTAAACGCGAAGCATTTCTTTGCGAACCTAAGCAACTTTCGCAGTATCTATCTATCTAGCCGACTACATCTCGGTGCCCTCCTGATTGTCTCGTGCGCTTGATATAATCGTATAATTTCACAGTAAGGCCCGCATGTATGACGAACATGGATGATTAATCTTTACACCAATGATGTGCTGCACTCGTCATGTACTATCGTGAGCGATATGGAAGAGAACACAGGAACGCGTGGCACAAAGATCCTCGCACTCAGGTATCAGTGATACGCGGCGGGCGCTGTCCTCAGAAGAGTGGAGAGAGGAACGCTGTTCTAACAACTGCTGGCACTCGTGCCGTGCGTTTGTTTGTACAGAGTGCAGGACTTGGTAACGCCAGCATACAGTGATAACACTGCTTAGTATTGGCTGCTGCATTTCAATGGAGACGAAATGTTGAGGCCCGTGTACTGTGCGATGTCAGTGCACGTTATAGAACCCCAGGTGGTCGAAATTTCGGGAGACCTCCACAACGGCGTCTCTCCTAAGCATGGTTGGTTTTGGGACGTAAAACCCCGCAAATAAATAAATCTTGATATCTACCGGCCTTCGTGAACGCCTCTAAATGGAACGTCCTTGTACGTCCTTTGTGTGTGTGTGTGTGTGCGTGCGTGTGTGTGTGTGTGTGTGTGTGTGTGTGTGTGTGTGTGTGTGTGTGTGTGTGTGTGTGTGTTTTGCTTTCTGTGAGTGTCTGCAATTTTGTACCCTCTGTCATTGTCATCTTTCTAACCCTTCTTCCCAGTGCAGGATAGCAAACCGAAGACTAGTATCTGGATCCTTTCCTTTTTGCCTCTCTCTCTCCCTCATATATGCCACAATTAACGATACTGAAATCATGTGCGGCCCATACCCGTAGCGCTCGGCCTGCGGCATGCGGGTGCGCGCCACAGGTGTTTAATTTTATAAGGCCTGTCAGTTAAGGACAAACAACAATAGACACATAACATATTATCAGAACACACTTAAAAATAAGAAAGCCACAACGTTTGCCACAGCTCGCGATTTAAATACACACATTACAATCCCACAGGCACACACGAAACCTATCTAGCAGTAGGGGTGCATCAAACCAAGGCGCCCGATTTTCCAGGCAAGCAGATTACCACAAGGCTATATACTGTGGCTCCTCCCGCACAGTATACATAATAAGTTAAGCTATTACACCAGGCAGTTGTGATGATGCTGCCTCCGTAAAGTGAAGTGCGCTTCTGGAGTTTGTTATAAGCGTTATCATAGCAATGTAATAAAAGATGCATATGTTTTAATATCACTCGGAATGCTTCCGTCCAACCTCGATCGACACCGTAAGAAGACAACAAACGATGCTTATGAGACGAGCATCAGCGCATCGTAGCCTGCATTTTAGCTCCACTCATGTCCGTGCTGTGCACTAACATGAGTGCCAACGTTACGCCGCACCATGAGTTACACTTCGGTCGCCATGGTGCTGTCAACGTTCCTGGTTGGTTGACATTAAGCATACACCTACGCATGCACTTTGCACAAGGACCTTAATCGTAGTTGTGGCACTTCGCTCAATATCGTCGCACGCAATTTCATCGCTGCCTCCTTCGCATGACACCAATTCCCACAATGTCCCATCATGCGTGGGATCTGCAGTATCTTTCCCCCGGGTACTCAGTCGCTTTATTTTCGCTTCCAAAGGGTATTTCCCCTCCTTAGGAACCACCACTCTCTGAACGCATAAGGTTCCAGGGAAGTTTCGCTACCGCGTGTACGTTGGTTGGTGTTTCATGCTAAACCACACCACAACAGTGCGGAGTTCTAGAAATGTAGGTAAAAGTTAAAGGTTGTGTGCTTCTTGAAAGACAAAGCGTTTTACCTGATATTGTGTAGAATGTGCAGATGTACGTGGTGATCAAGGTGGCGAGAGGCAGGAGGAACATGCAGACTAATGACAAGCTTGTGTACAGCTGCTCCTGCCACTGAGCTGAGTAGAAGCCGTACGTGACGCACTGGTAGAACTCCTCGGCAAACGGGCCTCGCTGGACACGGAAGATGAACACCTGCACATGTAGAGAGAAGGTGACATAGCGGTCTCAACGGAACGGCAGTTTCTCTGCATACGTTACCAGTCGAGCGTATGTAGCTTTCTCTACACATTCTTATTCTGTTTTCTCTTTCTGACACGTTCAATGACGCTTATCCAAGCTGCATGTATACATTCATTTTGAATCTATGAACCCGTTATTAAGCGGCTTAACGTGTGCAGTGCGTTTAAGATAGGCTCCCCTCAAATACCTGTACGGATAATAAAATGTCTGATTTTACGGAATTATCGCCGCTAAAACCTCGCACCTACCTCCGTTACATAGACGATATCTTTATTATTTGGGAACATGGTGTAAGTGCACTAAGCACATCTTTTGAACATTTTAACAACTTTCATCCCAGCATTAAGTTTTCCATGCACCACTCTTCTAGTAAAATTGATTTTCTCGACACGACAGTATCCATTGAAAAAGGAAAACTAAAGACGACACTTTACAGAAAGCCAATGGACAGCCAGCAATATCTAGATTATAACAGTCATCACCCGCGACACTGCAAACAGGGGATATTTATAGGACAGGCAAGGCGCATAAGAAGGATTTGTAGCAACGACGCCGATTACATTCACCACTTAAGCAATTTAAAGGCACCTTAGTTGAACGAAATCACCCGCACGACGCTCTCAGCAAGGCATACAATGACGCGCTTAAACTAGATAGGACACCAGCACTAGAAAAAAGAGCCCCTAAAGCGCAGGCCAACCAGCCGCTAGCATTCATAACGAAATACTCCAATGCGCTTCCAAACATAAATAATATTCTTCGGAAATACTATCCAATACTAACAAGCAACAATCGCCTTCGAAAAGCGTTTCCGGAAATACCAAGAGTCACCTACCGCCGTAATAGAAACTTTAAGGACGTGTTAGTACATGCCAAAGTAAACCCTCAGCGCACCGCCTGCGTAATAACTTGCTCCCGTCCCAGATGTAAGACTTCCAAGCATATTCAAAATGACCTTAAAGTTAAAAGCACGGGAAGTGACTATGTCCATCATTTAAAATCAAGTTTCACTTGCACTAGTTCAAACGTTATTTACATGTTGGAATGTTCACTCTGTCACAAGCAATACATCGGCGAAACTGGTCAACCAATTAATGTTAGATTAAACGGGCACCGCGCGGACACCGCGAATAACCTGCCGAAGGCAGTGGCGCAGCATTTTAATATGACAGGTCATAATTTCGACGAACTGAAACTCTACATACTTCAGGGAAACTTCCGCTCGCCGAGGGAAAGAAAATACAGGGAATTGTATCTCATATACAGGTTCAATACTCTCCAGCCTACAGGTATAAACCTTTCAAAGGGAACCCTTGAGTCCATTAGATACGGTAGAGGGTTAACAAAGACAACAAAAGGTTGAGGTATGCACAAGCTAACAATGTTTCTCCCAGAACGTCTACTTTCAGGTGCGGAGCCCCCACCCAGTTCGACGAGAACAACGGCGTTAAACAGTGTAGTTACTTTTTTTAGCCACAAGCTTTCGGTGAAATGCATTGTTGGTGCGGCGCAGGTGGTAGAGGGTGGAGGGGGGGACACATGCCATAGGAGCAACTTCGGTTCCGAGCGTGTGTTCCTTTTTTCATCCTGCTTTCTAGCGCTGTGCACACAATGCATTTGCAAGGTATGTAAAAGGAGCGGATTCTTTGGAAGCTTTCGTTCTTGCCATTTATATTAGTCACGCTAACACCTGTCACCCAAATACCCCTGCACCCCCCCCCCCCCCCCTCTTTTTTTTTTGTTCGCACGTGCTGATCTTCTTCTCCTCTCTTTCTGAGGACGGGGGAGAGTGTGCAAAGGCGTACATAAACGAACGCTGGAGAAGGCAGTTGCCGCCCTGACGAAGACAAGTCCGCTTGTCGAAACGTTGGCTCCCGCGACATTCCCTGTTCTAAATCGTCTTTGCGATTTGTTCATCGATTCAAGCATCCATCTTCGCCTGAGCTTCACTTCTGGTTTTGATTTTACTATGGCTGTTCTCAACCGCGCCGATGGTATTTTGCGAATATCGCAATCTGTTATTAGGCGGGTAATTCAGCACGCAGGCAGTACTGCACATTCAAGGGGAGATCAGCGCCATATCGCAATAGGAAATGTGTGGCGACTAGCTGACTTTTCAAAATTTTGTAATGTCAGGACGCCAAATAACACTCACAAGGTGAAATCCAATTTAACTACAAGTTTGGCGAGCGTAAAATGCTGCCACTATATGTCTAGTTTACACCCCGTCTACGCAGAACCTTCCACCCGTCCGGCATGAAAGGCCGCGGTATAATGAACTGTGTTTTTATGCTAAGCAGCCGTCCCACTCGCCAAACTGCACAGACGACTTGTGAATCGTCGTCTAGCGAGCGTGGTTCCCGTACTGTTAGATCCCGTGCCACTGGCTACCCGCATATCGCGACACTACCCTCACGCGAATGAAATTCGTTGCCTCAAGGTGAGCCGCAAGCGTTGTCCCCTTGAAGCAGATATACGGTCGTCAAAGCTAAGGTGGTCGGGTTCACCTCGCGAAGCACCTATCCCTATTAGCTTATTTAGTTAGCTGGCTGGGGAATCTTCGGAAGTTCTTAGTGTGCATCTAAATTATAGTTAGTCGTTCTTCGAATTCGAATGCGACCATATATGTATACACAGGCGGGCATGATGGCGTGGAGTGGCCGTCGGCGTGATGAAAAGCGAAGTAAATCCTACTTCGAACAGTAACAACGGAAGATTTATTTATTAGACGCAGCACTTCAAAGATATTCCATTTATTTGTCGACGTTTTTGTCAGAGCCTGGCCTTTACCAAGACAGCATTTCTTTTTCTCCTGTTCGTTTATATAGGCATGGGAGAAAGGGCGGAAACTGTTTACTGAGTGGTTGGCGAAAGTGGAGAAATATGGGAGGCAGCAGAGAGGCGCCAACATGTTTTCTTCGAATGCGCGTACAGCGGCAATTTTGAGGAAGCGGCGGCAGAGGACAGGGGTGATGGCGTGTCCCCGGAAGCACTGAAAAAGAAAAAAAAAGACTGCCGTTCGGCGTACTGTATCGAGGCGATCCTGCGAGAGCCATCGCCGGCCTAGTGACACGTGCAGCGACGGACATGGCCCTAATTAGTTGCTCATTTTTAGGAGCGTAGTGGTTAACAATGCCACCGCGGTGCAAAGCGGCCGCCAGGAGGGGGTGGGGGCGGAGAAGTGGCGGCGAAGACGGTAAGGCAAGCAGAAAAAAAAAGAAATACGAAAGGGTGAGACTGTAGTTGGGTGCAACTTTAGAAGGCTGCGGCATTTTACTCCCAAAGGCGGATAGGCGCGGACTTCAGATGACGTCATGAGCTGGACGGCCGCTGACCCCGCCGAAGGAAAACATGCCTAACATGGCCGCCCTCTCTTCGAAATTGGCCGAGTCAGTCGCGTTATCGTTATCGTTATCGGTCGCTTTCTGTGTCCTTGTTTAATCCCTGTATTTTATGAACATCTGCTTGATCTGCAACCGCAGACTGGTGTTTATTGTGAATAAGCCAAATAACAACTCAAATACCCTTTTGCATACCTTCTTGCGCTATTCGAACAAGCCATTGGAACGCGGAAGGGAAGTTCTGTCATGAATATTCCATTATGTAAAAATAGTGCTAATACCTAACAAAATATATGATTACCGGTCGCAGTAAAAAATGGTTACAGCAGAGAAAACATACCAAATATAGTACCGGTGTACCAAGCAAAAATTCTGTCCGGCACCGAGTGCGAAAATTTATCTATATACATTTGACTCTTGAAAACTCCGCCAAACACGGAGTACGCAAAAAACTCCGACCACAAGGGAGCATTGCGATATAGAACATACTCCCAATGTTCCACCGAAAAACTCCGTCAGGCACGGAGTAAAAAAATAAAAATATATACTTCAAAGGCAGCTCGCACGAACTCCGTCAGGCACGGAGTAAAAAAAATAAAAATATGCACTCCCAATGCACCACGCAGGAACTCCGACCAATGCGGAGTACAAGTTTACTCCGACCCTACGCAGTATAATTAACTCCCAATAGGGGGGTCGCTAGAGACACGCCATTTACTCCCAGAAGGGAGTAAATTTCTTTTACAGTGTAGAGGCTTCGCTGCTGCTTTATTGCGGGGCGCAATTCCCACAACAGTGCTCGATCCGATGTTGGACGTCGTGGCGCTGAGCGTTAATGTTCTTGCAATCGATGTCCTTGACTTGCCAGATATTATAGCCCTTCAAAAAACCGCAGCGGTAGACGTCAAGGTCAGGGGTTACCTTATTCACGTCAACGACAGCATGAAATACGAAAACAACGCCGACAACCATGCTGTCAAAACAAGGTGGTGGCTGACCAAAATGCTTCCATGCCAGCGGGATGGCCATTCACCATCAAGTAGATACATTTGTGCACCCTTAGTGTAAGCAACGCTGACTTGTTTTCTTTCTACTTTTTTAGAGCGCGAAATGAGTTTGAACAGTAAAAACCCTGCCTATTTTAGTCAGCTCTCTCTTGTTGACGCGAGCAGAACAGACGTCGGTGAGATGCGTTCCATTACCCGCGTGATTCGGGCTTGAAGCTGAGTTCTGTAATAAGTCACAAAATTTTGAGCGCCGAAACCGCGATATCATCACGAGGAATGCTGTAGTCGAGGGTTCCGGGAACTGTCACCCCCCGAGGTTTATTGCCGTTCTCTTATAACGCACAGTACACGGAACATTTTCGGTCCCCATGTGACCACGGCGCCCTGGATCACATCCGTGTATTCCGAGCAAAGCGCCATATCCAGTATCACGGCGGCGAACGAGCTGTTTCGTTTGCAACGTTCAGAATTGCGTTAATAATTGCTGTGCAGCCCCAGTGCAGTCTCCCGAACTGGGGCAGAAAATGAAATCAATTATCCGGATTGCAAGCCACTGCATTGCCGAGGTCAAGAGTCTCGTGACTGAATTTGTAGAAGCTACGACTGCGTTTCTGAACAAAAATAATTTCACAGTTGCGCTATGTGTGCCTTGATCTCACATGTTGTCGTCACGCTAAACCAGCTTGGCCAACTTAATTATTGACAATGTGAACATCTCAGTAGCTTGGGTAAAAGTGTACACATGTTTGTCGCTTGGTGCAGGAAAGAGAAGAAGGGGACAGTTAGCCTTCGTACGGACAAAAATCTAAAAGAAAGCAATGTGGAAAACTGACCATTAACAATTGAATCCATCAATAAAACAAAATTCTCCGAAAATCCGCAGGGCAGAAAACATACCAGTCAGGTAGTTCTTTGTCCTTTTTTACACAGCGAAATAAGAATTATGAGCCTTTTGCATAAGAGCGCAAGGCTAGGGTACAACGGAGATGGCCTTCGCCTCCTCCTTTACCCATCCTCACCTTCACTGCCGTCTCCCACCATTTTGCTAAACAGTACTATTGCATGGGTATGCTACACTTTAACCGTCCACCTGCTCATGTCTCCCCTCATCACTCTCACACCACTCCTCTTCACCCTCACTGACCTTTCCCACCCCCGTGTTATACTGCGGCGCTGGTGGGCTTAACCTTCTCCTTTACCCTCCTGTTCACTTCCCTTCCGCTCCTCCTCGGTATGCCCCATTATAAATAGTAAGGCTCACACTCAGCCCTCCTCCTTTCCATCTTACTCGGCCTCAATTCACCTTCCCACACCGTTGTTATAGACTATACAAATCTTTAGTGAGCTTTACCTTCTTCCCTTCTCCTCAGCCTCAGTTCCCTTTCCCTCCCCCTTGTCGTACCATAGTATATATATTTTAGTCATTTACCGAGCAACTTAAAAACGCAGCTGTATTTCAGTCATGTACGTTCAATACTTGAATATGGATGTGTTTGTTGGGACCCACACACATCTGAGCTTATAAATTAATTAGAAAAGAATTCAGAATAGGGCAGTTAGATTTCTTCTTGGTAACTATAGCCGGCAGATTATCATGACAGAAATCAAACATAAACTTAAATGGAAGAGCTCAAGGATCGTAGAAGGCATATTAGATTAAAATTTTTCCAAGTAATTTATGATTACAAAACAGGCATAAACCGCGAACAATATATCCAGGCACCACACTACATATCTAAGCGATTGGACCGCTGTTTGAAGGTCAGGGAATTTTCTTGTAGGGGTGACGTTTTCCGTTATTCTTCTTTTTTTGTTAGAACTGTTCGAGATTGGAACAGTTATTTGCCATCGCGCATTGTATGCATAACAGAAAATGATGCTTTTTTCCAAGCATTGTAATAATTTGTTCATGAATTTTGTAAATCTGCAACCTCCCTGCTTTAATTTAATAAATAAATAAATAAATGGACATGATTTGCTATTAACCAGGTATATGGGCTTCTGTCCGAAGTACCGTCAGCTGCTGGTGTGCCTGTATAGTGGGACACCTGTCTGCCACACAGACGGCCGGGGTTCGATCGCTCGAACTCAGCTAGCGTTCTTGCGATATTAGTATAGAGGACTCGAATTAACCGTAAAGTATGCTGCAGCTAAAGCATTCTGTTGTGGGAACTGTTTACTAGGTGCGAAGAATTGTCTCAGTTTAACCAGAAAGGAACACTGATGCTTTGTTTTTGTGTCCTTCTGGCGCGTATCCTATATTCCGAGTGTTCAGATCACGAAAAAAAAAAAAACATACCACCTCGAGCTAGAACAGCTTCGGTGTTAGGAGCACAAGCCGGGCGACATAAGCAGTGATCGAGATGACTTCTGGAGCTTGCCTACCCTTACAAAAATGCAATATATGGCGATATCAGGAATTGGGCAAATGTATCTACGTATGGCACGTGCCCGTATGTGGCCGTATTTGTCAAAATCGTCATAGAAATATATGTGGCAATGAAAGACACACAGGATGGATGCTATGTAAGACTGATACATATTGGGCAAATGCAGCCACGCACGGAGACGTGCCATATATAGCCAGATATGCATGTATATCCATATGTGCATATCTGGCTATATATGGCACGTGTCCGTATTTAGCTGCATTTGCCTAAATACGCATCAAATGCCTAAAATGCTACTGGCGCCGCGTTTACACGAGATACTACCCCTGTCTCGTGTGACAGGGGTATTATACCCCTGCCACACGAGACAACTTGAGCGCGCTTTGAGAGAGTGCACTTCGCCGCTAGTGTCATTTGCACGCTGTCACACGGGAACGTTTAGTGACACTCGCTGCAGAGCGATATTGCAGGCGAGTGCGTTCGCCAAACTCACTTCGCGGCGACGGAGTGTGTAGCCTCGGCAGCAGTGGCTTGCAAAATACTGTGATGCATAACGTGGCGCTCGTAATATGTTTAAAACATTGTTTTACGTTGTTAGAAATGTTGTTATGTGTTAAAACAAATCATATTTAAACAAAAAAACCCCGCTATTCTCGCCCTCGGGCAGTTTGCGGCCACGTCCGCTAGGGGGATGCACATTTCCAAAGCACGCTTCTCTTTCGCGTGTAGCAGCGCGTGATCGTAAGCGCACTCGCTCAATGTGCACTTAAGTTGCCGCGTGTGACAGGGGTATCACATAGCATTCCTCGTGTGTGTCTTTCATTGCCACATATGTTTATATCACGATTTGGGCAAATACGGCCACATATGGGCACGTGCCATATATAGACACATTTGCCCAATTCCTGATATGGCCACATATAGCATTTTTGTAAGGGTGGTGAGAACACTGGAAGATAGTGAGGACCGATGACCCAGAAAATACTGCGACCATTCAATGCCACTTGCGCTGGGGCACGCTGGCAGGAACTGTCTTTTCGGCAAGCGTAATGACGCGGTAACTTTGTAACACAGTCGCATGATGGTTGCTTTCTTCGGGCAAAGTGCCCTGCTGAATGCGTCGGACAGGGCCGAGGCCAGTGATGGTGTCATTAACCGAAAACCTTCACGAAAAAAAAAAACAACGGCGTAATCAGAGCATCCAGATCAGCCCTTTTGCCCTTCCCTTCCGGAGCCCTCTGTGGACACAAAACGAGCCTTTCGCAGGAGGTTCATTCATCAGGATAGTGGCCGTGTGCATCAGCGCTGAAACAATGGCTCGCAGCTGGCTCTTACACGAAGCAAACAAAGCTAATGGCCTGAGTACTATATGAAGGATATGGTTGTTTGTTTTTCGTTTTTTTTTCTTTTTCATGCTTGGCAGCTCTGTGCGGAGCCGCGATCCCAAAGGTGGAAAACGCGGACTACCTTGCTTTGCGCTAGCACAAATTTTCATTTTAACGTGCACTTTATGCGATAGTAAGAGCGAGCAGTGCTGTAGAGGAAAGTGGATATAAAACACGAAAACAAAAGCCAGTGCTGTTCTCGCGCTTAACAGAGCGGAGTTCGCTAACTGAGCAAGCTCTACGCTCTAATCACGGTAAAAGAGGAGATTTTCGCATTTTTATGTACCTATAAAGTATAAATTGTACCGTAACATTCGGAAAATTAACTTTTTATATTCGAATAAAGGTATACAAGACAGCTTTTCAACTGGAGGTTACATGGTTACATTACACGCGAAATATTTACGCAAAACGGCTCGCGATTGATCTTATATACGGCTACTACACTCTAAGAAAAATAAGAGTCAAAAGAGAGTCAGTGCACTCTGACTCTCTTGACCTGGCGCGGAAACCCACCAAGGAGGGTCAAACTTTTCTGAGGGGGTCAGTTGACTCCGTACGGCTCGCGACTCTTGTAAGAAGAGTCACCGTGAGAGTAAACTGACACCTGCAAGAGATACTAAAAATAAACGTGTGTGTGTGTGTGTGTGTGTGTGTGTGTGTGTGTGTGTGTGTGTGTGTGTGTGTGTGTGTGTGTGTGTGTGTGTGTGTGTGTGTGGGTGGACCATTCTTACGCCTGCACGTGGGAAAGCTTTGCGCAATAAATTTTCTGGGTTAACTACAATTTCAATGAACGCGATGCACTTGCAGCGGTTAATTTCCTGCACATGTTTAATTACTGAATGTGTACACAAATTGAGAACGAAATAATATTAGCAGTGGAACGAAGCATTACGCGTAGTGAATATAGCTACTCGAGAACAAGCAGAAACTGTTAAACTCGACATTTGGATGTTCGCATAGGACTATTATATGTCTATATGCGACGAAAATAAATGCATGACAAAAGTGTTGGCGCAAGTAACTACCTTTATTTGGTTACGTTCAGACTGTCTGGACTTTATATAAATTTATTGCATTAGTAGGAAAGTGGACCTTAATGAAGACGAAGTTTGCCATGTGTAAGTACGGCGCTGCCTCCCCTTCCCCCCGCCCCTCCCCCCTTTCTCGTAGACAAACTCAGGGCGGTAAAGAGGTGTGGGGAAGAAGGAGATGTGGGGGGGAACTTTCACAAAGCCCCACCTCTGCTCCCTGCAGTAGCGCTGGCTCAGCAGACAAACTTGGATAATGAGCATCTTCTTCCTCATCTACCTCCGCGCATTAAAACACGTTGCCGAAACTTCCACGGCCCCCCTCCCTACCCCTTTAAGGCGCAAGAATGCGCCCCTCTGTTACCACACAGTAAGTCTGCTGCTCTTCGGTCATCAGCTGTAGCGATGAGGCGCTTGTAGTATATAAAACACAGCCTTAGAGATCCGTACGAAAAACGGATCTCTAAGGCTGTGCTTTTATCTCACCGTCGCTTGCGACGCGAGCTTAGAAATCATGTAGATATAACCTCTCTCATTTGACTAAAAATAAACACACATTTTCAAGCCTGGGCATAAAGAACCAGTACGCGTTGCAAGCACGGCTTGCACCTCCTACCAAGGTCAAAATTACACTTTTTAAAAATACGGTATGATAACGTAACACTACTGCCCCCTATGAAAGTTTCTCACTGACCGAGCCGTTGGAACAGGACTTGTTCTACTGTCTGGCACCGGCGCGTGTGATGCATTTCGGCCGCGTGTTTTCAGCGTGTTTACTAACATTGCGTGCGTTATTGTGCGTTTATCATCGTTGGCGCTCATCGAGTGGACAAATTTTACATGTTAAGGCGTTGTACAGCACGCGGTCGGCGGCGGATGGAGCGTCGTAGTCGCCTCTTACCAGCGACAGCCACGACCGACGCGGAACTTTGTGCGCGCTCGCAAGGAAGCTGTTTTGCCCAGTTTGTCGATTATGCAAGTACGTGGTCGGATAGCGAGTGCACCGTCTGAGAAAGTCCCTTTCCAGTGATGTGATAAACTACGACTGCGGTTCTGGAGAAGAAAGTTCAGCCATTTGATGAGGCTGTCGACGGGAAAGCCTTCGGGACTTGGGGAGTGCAATGAAGTCACTGAATTACGTAACTTGATTACTTCATTGCGGAATTGCTGTTGGTGCGCAGGAACCGCATAAGACAGCCCGGGCGGTGTGTTCACAAAGCAAGGATGATTGGCCAGAGGAACAGCAGGTATGTTTGTGGTTCTGTCAGGCGACTCCCCCCCCCCCCCCGCGCTGTACTTGTGTGTGTGCGTGCGTGCGTGTGTGTGTGTGTGTGTGTGTGTGACGCGCTGGTCGTCCTGTAGCCCTTTTACGGTGTTGATGGAACAGAAGTAGCGTTTCAGCAACGTTGATAATAACGTGCAAAACATCCAGAGTGCAGGAGGCGGGGACGCCCCGATATAACAACATATATCACTGCCAAATGCACAGACGGCTCCGTTTAGTAGCTTGTGTCCTGGTGATTGCGTTACAGAACAGTGTGTATTCGTTTTTGTCAGTACTGAACATAATTGATTTGTCATGAGGGTAATAATGTGGCTGAGCACACTTGTTGCTTGAAGGCAATATATATGAGTCATTTACGTTATATGCTAGTGCCACGAAATGTACACTGCAGCAACTGCAATCCTGATTTGAAGCGAGCGAGATGGTTCTCGGTTATCGTAGGTCGATGAATGTGTCAGTTCAATGAAGATGTCGTGAACGAATTATCATTTGCATTTCAAGACAACATTGTTATTATGCACTGTTGACTTGAGCTGTCATAAGGGGTGAGCTGGACATCAAAAGTTATATGATTCACTCGGATCATAAAGTGTTCTACATGGCACTAATGTTTAAAATCTGCGTCTAGGCTCAACAGGTACCTGGCAGACAAGCATTGGAATGAAAGTATTTGACTAAGATTTCACTCCGCGTAGATTCCACAGCATCGGCTGTGGAATCTGTGTAATATTTTTGTGCATTTCATGGTTTCAGTATCAGTGTCTCAAATGTTTAGGCACTACATGCAAGCAAGTTACTGAGGTTGCGAGCTGACTCGTTTTGCAAAGCTGACCTGCCTAAATATTGCATTTCAATCTTTTATAGATACCAGTGGAGTTGGTACCGTCATTCATCTCCTATTCCTATTGATTGGGCAAAAGGTTGACATGTCTGCACCACTGGTAAGAGCCACTGCGCTGAAACAATCTCTCTCTCATTTTTTGATGGGGGCTTCAATGTGCATTGCAAACATTTCTTGCGGTGAGGAAAAGTATTCATATCGTCGCCAACTTCTTCATTCATGAAATCGTTCTGCGACATGGTGCACCATCCGTGGTTATTACAGACAGAGGCACAGCTTTCACAGCTCAACTACTTGAAGAAGTGATGCACCTCAGCGGCACTGTTCACCGTCGCACGACTGCTTATCATCCGCAGACGAAAGGACTAACCGAACGGCTCAACGAAACCCTCGCTGACATGCTTTCGATGTACGTCGACGTGGATCACAAGAATTGGGATAGCGTTCTTCCGTTCGTAACTTTCGCCTA
>CM023484.1:129253344-129404395 GCA_013339685.2 Hyalomma asiaticum
GGCCGGATCGGCGTCATCGTCCAGCGCACATTGCAGGCCCCGAAAAACGATTTCGCATCGACGAGGATTTGCGCCTGACCCGCGATGTGGCTAGTGCAGACCGATAGAACGGCCCACGGCCCCCAAGCCTGGGATAAATAAATCACGAAAACGTCTCCAGCACATGGGCAAATGTCAACAAAGCTTGGACTGGATCCGGATAGCATTCGATGGCTATCACCAAGCCAACCCTTATTCTTCACACGGTAAAATGCACCAATAACGCGTTATTCAAGCACATACCTATTTGTTTATAAAGAAGTAACTCATATTTATTTGTTTTCCTGAGTGAAATTGACAAAAAGTGATTTTAGTTTTGTTTCACTACGCCGCATTCAGCCCGAGGGCGCTGCGATCTCTAAGGCCACGTTCCGCTATACAAAACGTGTAACTAAAACGCGACAGTCTTCTCCCGCTCCGCTGCGCCTTAGCGGGGCCACTCGGAGCGGAGCGTGCCGTAAACACGCCAAACTAAAATGCTCTATTCAGGGAACCCTGGTTTGCGCTGCGCAAGGACAGCGCCGAGGCCCACACCGCTAGCGTCCGTGTGTACCTCGGTAGGAGCCGTGGGATCGTAGTGGCGCAGTATGGGCGGAGACGTCAACAAACGACGGAGCTTTAGGAACGCGTCGTCGCATTCTGACGACCACGAGTCGAGGGGCCCGTTACTTCCGAGGAGCTTCGTTAGCGGCGATATGATGGCGGCGAAATTCCGAATGAAGCGTCGAAAGTAGGAGCACAGCCCCACGAAGCTCTTTCTATGCCCCTGGAACCCTCAGGCCTCTTTCTATGCCCCTGGAACTTCGCTCCCGCGCAGTGCCGTCTACCATGCCTCAGGACGCCGCCCAGCAAACGCCTACCCCACTATAGGGTTGGTTACTTTTCGCTACAATATATATATATGTATGGGTGGCCGGTGAACGGTTATCCAGCGCGAGTGGTCGGTATTTCTCAATCAAGAAACTCCCTAGAAGACGCTGCCTGCGCCAACGTTGTCTCTCGCGGGTGAGGGCGCGTTCTCCTTCTTTGCGAGCTGGTAGAGCGTTTCCATAGTCAACGCGCGCCTTTCGCTCTCTCTCTCTCTCTGTCTCTCTCTCTCACAAGACAGCAGATGGAAGAGTGAGAGAGCTCGCGCGTCGGGAGGCTCGCGCCGAGAGCGAGCGCGAGCCTCCCGGCGTGGCATGGCGTTGCATGGTGTTCTGAGTGGTGTAGGTAACACGATACGCGTGAGAACCGACCCACAGCTTAAGGACCTTCGCCCCTAAAACAAACTTTGCGCCATGGATGTAGCCGCGTAGGAAGGGTCCGCGTATTCTTCTTCGAAGTCGTCGTGTTCGCGAAGCATGATCCTCCGTGTTCAGTATCAAGTTCTCAACGAATAGTTCATGTATCTTGCTCGCAAGTGCCTACTATACAGTGCATCCGAACCGGACGCCGCCCGCATCTCACGCCCACGTTTACGGAGGCGCATATGATGTGTGTGTCTGTGCACGGAATACGGTTAGGTTTCTTTTGTGACCGAACGTGGCAAGACGCGTCTGCCGAAAGCTCACATCTTATAAGCCGCAAGCAATGACGTGTGTGTGTGTGCGTTTACATGATGTGGAATTGTTTGTTTTGTGAACATCGATAGCACGGATCGTCCGTATGGCGTCTGTGTGTGTGTGTGTGTGTGTGTGTGTTTGCATGATGTGGAATAGTTTGTTTTGTGAACATCGATAGCACGGACCGTCCGTATGGCGTCTCTCTCTCTCTCTCCGTGTGTGTGTGTGTTTGCATGATGTGGAATAGATAGCACGGATCGTCCGTACGACGTCTGTGTGTGTGTGTGTATGTGTGTGTGTGCTTACACAATGCGGAATAGTTTGTTTTGTGAACATAGATGGCACGTATAGTCCGTCGTGGAATCTGTGGTGTGGATGTCTAACTAGCATCACAAATTTATAAGAAGCTGCCGTCATCTGTGTTGAAGCCTGCATATTGCGTCATTACACTGTGAAGACACGGATGTCGTTTAGTTTACTAATAGCAGTGGGCTACTGCGAGTCTGTCCAAAGAAGAAAAACACGTTGCAGTGGACCACGCCATACACGAAATGCATTTTTGGTGTGTAATCTTATAAAAACTTAGTGATGCACTTAGAGCTGTAGTGGACCATTTTCCTGCTATGCCCCTTTTCTGCTAGAACAGAATTGTTTGCAAAACAGAAAGACAGCCAATAAAGGCCTCAAAGATAAATCTGAAGTACTATTTCCAAACAGACTGTATATTTGGAGATATCATGCTTGGTTTTACTGCCATACAAGCATTGTGTGTCGACGAGCAGAAATATTAAAGGGGCTCACTGTGTTTCTGTGACATGCATTCATTGTCTCATGGTTCAGAATCTCCTCTCCGTCCTGTTCCATTTCAGGAGTTTCTCGAAGTTTAGAGCGTTTTCTTGCTGTGCCATTTTAGGGGCGAAGCTCCTTAAGGTGTGGGTCGTTCGTCACCTGTATGTATGTATACAGTAACCACCGCTTGCCCTCAGCCCACTACTGCATAAAGGCAGGTATGCGGCACAGAAAGCGGGTATGTGTGTCCAGGCTGCTACCTGGACAAACGCATCATCATCATCATCATCATCATCATCATCAGCTACCTCTTTCCTGAAGCCATGCACTACGCCACGAAGCGCAGATGGAAACATGCACCACGATGACACAAAATACCCAACATTAACGAACGACTGCCCGTTTCTAACGATGATGATGATGATTTATTTGTGCTAGCGCGTTATGGCGCGTGTAAGAAGCTGGTGTAAGACGCTGTGGCCTCTCCGCCTTATACTCTTTCAGCAGTCATGTGATGGCGTCGGCAAACGCGGTGCGCGTTCCAGCCTGTGTAAGCAGCTGCGTAAGACGCTGTGACCTGTCCCCCTTACTATGTACTGCACGTTTCTAACGCGTTTGTGCTAGCGTCCCCTTACACGCGAGATCCCAGTGTTCGAATACAGTGTTTCTCCCGTCTTTACATGATGATCGACTGGACGAATTACACGGAAGATTCACGGTATACCGATGATTCCCTCCGGAGCTTCGCCCACTCATCATCATTCACCCCGTGGATATGCTGTGATTTTTTTTTTTTTCAATCAAATGCTCTTGCTGGAATTCAGAAGCATTTATGTGATGGTCACCGTTATAAAGGAAGCCGCTGTATTGGCCTCGAGGCACGGAGCATTTCTTCAGAAGGCGAAACAACGCTTGTTTGGGTGGCTCAGTGAAATCACGCTGTAGGGCACAGCTCCGACACACCCTCTGTCGTGAGAGTCGGCTTGTGGAAAGAGAGAAACGCACGCTTCACGCTTTCTGCAGAAGCTGGCCGGTTCGCGTATTTCCTTAGCATATCCGGAGCACTGCACAAGACGCATTCTTCGCCGCTATTGGCTACGTGAGGCCACGTGATGCAGCCGACGCAGTTCCAGTATATTTGTTTACACTATGCCAAAATGGCGGCGCCCAGTGCGCGCACCTGGCGAAAACGCTCAACCGGCAGCACTTCAGTACTTCTGTACGGTTGCGCTTGCGGGGTTTTTACCGGGCGACAGGACGCGGCACCTTGATTTTCGTTCCTTCTAGGTCCGCCTTCCCCCTTCGCCTTTCTAATCATATAATCTTTAGTACGTGAAAGGGCCGAGAAAGCGGGCAATGTTGGCCCTACGCGGAAGTGTCTTTAGCGTCCTTTCGTTTCAAGCTCCAGTCTGTCTACGGGAAGGGTTTTGTGCCTTTAACATCTTGAATTTTTGGCATTCACTAGGTGCAATTACAATTGTATGATGCTGTTGACATATATCACGCGAAATATATAAGGTAGAGGAAAAAATACAGCTTTTTCCAGGGAAGTAAACTTGGAAACCGGCTGTCGAACACATGTTTTTTTCTTAATTTATATTATTTTATTTGTTCTGTCGTTCAACATGGTGTTGCAGATGCACTGGTTCATAAAAGTATGCCAGATTAACTGCTCTGCATGAAAGGTAACTGAAAAAGCTTCCTTAGAAAGTGAGAAGTGTTTAATGATATAGCATGGTGATGGAGTACTCCATAGTGCGCTTTGGCCTAAGCGCAGTGAAATAATCACTTTAAAAACTTTAAAAGCTTCAAAGTTAAATAATCACTTTAAAATCTTTAAAAGGTTCGCCAAGAAATATGCCTGGCGTTATAAAGTACAAAAAATGTATGAATGCGGTAAAAGTGGGAAGATTGTTCAGAAATCATAAGTAAAATATCAATGCGTTTTATCAGAAAATTGTGCGAGATATCTATAGAAGAGTGTCTATAGAAGACCATTACAAAGATAGATTGTTTTCAAAATTTAAAGCCTTTTTAAACTTGGTGAGAATGACACTGTGAAGGCTATTGTAGCACGAGAATGGCACTTCTGGTGCCGCCATAAGCGAAGTACCGTCGAATACAGTGTGATCAGACGTTCACATGTGCGCTGTTGCGTCCACCGGAAGGTGACCAGATGCGCCGTCGTGTTGTCCGGCTGCGTACGGATCACCTCGGCCACCTTCGAAGTTAAAGGGGCGGTCCACTACCTTCTTCCCCTTTGGACCCTCAACCTCTGATTGGAGGGGAAGCATCAACTGGGTCCTCATTAGAAGGCGTCGCAGGACGACGCAAACTATTTAATCCACGGGAGCACCCCGGGATTCAGGATTGATTGAGATTCGGCAGAGATTCGACCATCAGCTACCAACATGTAAATAAATGTAAATATTCTCATCTCCAAAGCAACTCCTCGTACTCTTCCCTCCTGCCCCGTGGACTCCTGGCCTGAAGGCGACACGAGTCCACGACAAATGGTGGCAGCGATGAACCACGACAAGCGGTGGCAGCGGTGAGGTCGCGACAGCGCCCTATATGCATGCATGTTGAGCGATAAATTATGCGCGTGCCACGGAGGTGTCCACATATGAATCTTATCGCTTTCTTATATAGAGATTACAACACAGCAACATTACAAGACGCGTCGGGCAACAAAACAACAGACGCATACTCCAAGACTGGCCTGGCGGTTTGTACGCAGGCAGCTTGCAGTGCTTCTAGCATTACTTACCGTACGCTTAGAAAGGATACTTTCCAAACAGCCTTTATGTAGACACGGTCTATGCGTTTTTGCCGATGAAACTTGTGTGACAGTGACCCCAAGGTATTTGAACGCGCTTACACGAGCAAAGGAAATGCAGAAGGTGTATTCTTGCTGGAGAAGGTAGTCGAAATTGTTTCCGTTAAGTTAGTAGATAGTTACCATAAACTGCTCAACGCACAGACTGCGTAAAAATGTCGTTTGGTAGAGTCTGATCACCTATATTTCAAATTTCAGAGTACAGCACGCAGTAGTCTGCATAAGAAAGAAGTTTAACAGATCTATTTCGAGTTACCTGAGCGACGTCATCAATGTAAATTTACAAATAACACCTCAGTGCACTGTACTTCACTTTTCTGAAAGAAGCACACTGTTTTCTACGATAAAAGTAATAACCAATCCAGCTACTTTTCACTTTATTGACCTAATGAAGCTCGAGAAGACGTTTTCTGTGACAGACCGAGCCGAAAGGTTATGCACAATCTGTAAATATGGCATCCAGTTGGCGTTGACTAGGCAGTCGCAGAAGCAGTGTCATGCGTAAATGCGATTAGTTGCGCGATGGTCGAGTACCCGGGTCGAAAGCCACGCTGACATGATGAGATGGCATTATTCCCAGTTAAATAGATGCCAATATGTGTACGAATATTGTGCTAAACCAATTTAGAAGAGGTAGATAACAATGAGATTATCATGTAATTAGAAACTGTTTGCTTTTCACCGGGCTAGAACATTGGAATGACGTTGGCTGTTTTGCACACGCGCTGTCCTACGTAAAGATGATTGTTTGTTGCGTGCGTTCCACTCGGAGAACCGTTTGAGACAGGCATTGGCAATGGGGTCAGGACCACTGGTTTTGATTTTGCTAACTGTGAGAAAAAATTTAACACCTTCGTAGGCAACAGGAATGTCGGAAAGCGCTGGGAGGGCGAGATGGTTAAAAGGTGGAACGGACCCATCAGTGGCGCACCGACTGGAGGGGGGGGAGGGGGGCTTTCGGGGGTTGTAACCCCCCCCCCCCCCCTGAGGCTGACCTAACCCCCCTCTTACTCCGTAACTGCTCCTATGTCCTAGAAGAATGTGGAGCTAATGTCTCTGAAAAACGCTGAAAAACTAATAAAAAAAATTGGCAGATCCCGTGTGCAGTGGGAATCAAGGAAATGCGAAGCACGCATAAGGAACGTAAAATGGATTTGCATTGTTGTCTCGCTATACCGAGTTTGGTACATATGAAGTTAACGAAACGGCCGCAAGAGCACCATGACTGTGGCATGTAAATCATGCCACTCATGACACGCGTGTCATGATTCTTATGTTATGACCTGTCATTTACATTCGTCATGCTGTCGTGTTGTGCCATAGCAGTTTTAGTATACATCCCATTAACGAAACGCCTGGCATGTAAATCATGCCGCCCATGACATGCATGTTATGCTTTTCATGTTATGACCTGTGATTTATGTTCGTCATGCAGTCATATTGTTGCATACCAATTTTCCTACACATCCCACTAACGAAACGGCCAAGAGAGCACCAAGATCGTGGCATGTAAATCATGTCGCTCATGACATACATGTCATGATTTTCATGTTATGACCTGTCATGTACGTTCACGATGCAGTCATCTTGTGGCATGCCAATTTTCGTATACATCCCGTTAACGAAACGTGTGGCATGTAAATCATGTCGCCCATGACATGCATATCATGATTTTCATCTTGTGACCTGTCAGTCATGCTTGTCATGCAATGATGTCGTGGCACACCAATTTTCGTATACATCCCATTAAAGAAACGGCCAGGAGAGCACCAAGACCGTCGCATGTAAATCATGTCACTCATGAGATGCATGTCATGATTTTCGTGTTATGACCTGTCATTTATGTTTGTAATGCAGTGATGTTGTGGCATGCCATTTTGCGTATACGTCCCATTAACGAAACGCGTGGCATGTAAATCATGTCATTCATGACATGCATATCATGATTTTCACGTTATGACCTGTCATTTATGATCGCCATGCAGTCATGTTGTGCCATACCAATTTTCGCATACATCCCATTAGCGAAACGGCTAGGAGAGCACTAAGACCGTAGCATGCAAATCATGCCACTCATGACATGCATATCATGATTTTCATGTTATGACCTGCCATTTATGTTCGTCAGGCAGTCATGTTGTGCCATACCAATTTTCGCATACACCCATTAGCGAAACGGCCAGGAGAGCCCGAAGACCGTGGCATGTAAATCATGCCGCTCATGACATGCATGTCATAATTTTCATGTTATGACCTGTCATTTATGTTCGCCATGTAGTCATGATGTGGCATACCAATTTTCGTAAGCATACGATTAGCGAAACGGCCAGGAGAGCAGAAAATCGTAGGCGGCTAGATAGATAGATAGATAGATAGATAGATAGATAGATAGATACGCTCAAACTCGCCGAAGTTCGCTAAGAAATGCTTCGCATTTAATAATCATCATTATTGATGTTACTATTATTTGGCATTTTATTTACTGTGTAATCGCATGCGCGGCCCTTCGTGAAAAATTGACCCCCCCCCCCTGGCAGAGTTCCTGGGTGCGCTTGTGGGACCCATCGTCACCGATGAAAACATCTCGAAAGTAAGGAAGAGAGCTAGGAGAGGACGTTACCTTACGATATTGAAACCTAGTCATAAGAAATATAAAGGAGATGATCATGGGAAATGAGTACCCGGAACATGGTAGACAAGCTGTAGAATAATGCAGAGTAACCGTCACTAAAGGCTACGGCGTCCAAACAGCCTCAAGCGGTCCGGCAACGACATGGGGCCTTAACATAACCCGAGAGGCTCCTCGCACTGGCGTCAGCAGACGTTGGTTTGTCATAGCTAGCGTAAGCACATGAACCGGCCTCCTAGTTTTTTTGTTTTTTTATGGAAAATTACTGAACGCCTCGGAGATGCACGAAGGTTCAGAAGAAGGGACGGCCTCGACACTAAACGACGAAGAAGTAGTCCTTCCGTTTGTTTGTTTTCCAGAACCGCAATGGATTATTTTTTACAACAGTTGTTAGTGTCACGTTGTAGTGAAAGTGCTTGGCGTCGTACACTCTCTTCTTTAGTGTAGTTCTCAATGAACTCAACAGATCGGCTGAGGAATGGTCTTTGTGAAAACGTCTGAAGACTTTGAACTCAGCGCTACAATTATGCATCGCTTTGTCTACCAAGAGGGATTGCCTGAAAGGCTCGTTGCCATGTGGAAGAATGCGAAATTTTTATATGAAAGCCAGCGCCATCGTAGTGTCGAAGTATGCCGTTTTCCTACATAAGCCACAAAAGATGCAAGAGCGTGGAGCGGCCAATCTAAAGCCTCATTGTTGTCGGACACGGCAGAAACGACTGCACGAGAGGAGAGAGAGAAATAAGCTTATCGAAGGACCGGGCTTCTGTGAGCCGAATGGTGGGTGGCCTCCTCAGCCCGGGTAGCCATGGCTCGCTGCTGCCGCTCGAGCCCTGTAGACCAACCACTATTGCTTTTGAAGGTCTTGTGTGAGAAGCAGGGCTTCCCGCTAGTCTTCAAGGCCTTCTTCGTCTGGATTAGGCGCTTCGTTGATCCTGGTAGCGCGTGTGGGTGGTGGTGGTGCCGATGGTATGCGTATGTTATTCTTGCAAGCCTACACCACATGGCTCAGTGTTTTGGGCGTGTCCGGCGGGTAGAACTTGCAGTCCCGCTCGCTCGTCCCTGATACACCGCATGCAGCAGCGTTCCATGCTGGTGTCTTCTAGCCTGAAATATTCTGCAGGTCATCACTTGTTCCCCATTGAGCTTCTTGTATGCTGGCGGGTGCAACGGGCAACTCTGTGCGCAACCAACGGAGCAACGCCTGGCAACGCTGTATGCAAGCGTTCGTTTTGTTGTCAATAAAGGAGTCTTCTTGTGGCCACCATCGTGTGCAGACGCTTTCTACAAGACGCTCGATACAAGGTGTCAGAAGTGGGATGCCACCATGACTGAACTACGCCCGCCCGAGCCACTGCAGTTAGGCGATAACGCAGCGGCGTCCTAGCAGACATTCAAGCAACGCATCGAGGTGTAGTACCTCATAGCTACGGATCCCATAGTAAGGAACAGACAGCTGCAATTTTTTTGCACGTCGCCGGTCAAGAAGCAATTGATGTGTTCAAATACCCTGAACCTGACGCCGGAGGAAGCTAAAGACTACAACGCTTTGGTTCAAGCGTTTGAAGCCTACTGCTTGCCGAAGTGTAATGAGACTTACGAACGCTATGTGTTTCGCTCGTGTCGCCAGGCACACGGAGAGCCATTCGAACAGTTCTTTCGGGACTTGCAGCTAAAAGCAAGAACGTGCAACTTCAGTGATTTACGAGAGTCTATGCTGAGGGATCAAATCGTGTATGGCATTTCTAGCGCTTCCCTGCGTGACCCACCCGACAAGGGATGAGGAACCTCACTCCTCTAGAGCAGATTCCAATATCTCTATACACACGTGACGGGCAGAGAATCAGGGTGCTCGGACTGTTGCTGGAGTCGAAGGGGCGCAACTCGCAGATTATAGCTCGCATCACTTCCAAGACGGAGAACATGCTTAGGCTCATACTCAGGGTCTCGAACCGCAGGGGCGGGCTGAGCGAGAGCAATCTCCTTCGGCTCTACCATGCGTTTCTCATGAGCCACATTAATTACGTCGCTTCAGCGCTGCACTGGTCCAAAAGGGAAGAGGCAAAAATCGACGCACTAATGCGCACGAGTATAAAGCGAGTTCTAGGGTTGCCTCTCAGCACGAGCACCGAAAAGCTCATACAACTGGGCATGCATAACTCCCTCTCGGAGGTGATCGAGGCGCAGAAAATGGCTCAGGTAGTGCGCCTGTCGTCCTCGCAGGCCGGTAGACGTATCCTGGAGTCAATTGGCTGCGGTCTTACACAGATTCGCGAACGTAAAGTGACTCTACCGTCTTCTATCAGAGGTACATTTGCCGTAGCTCCACTTCCCAGGAATGTCCACCCGCAGTACAATGTAGGACGCCGCATAGCTCGGGCCCGTTCCTTATTGAAGTCAGTTGCAGACAGCCCGGACCTCGCTACGTTTGTCGATGCAGCACAGTACGGGCGTTCTGATCGCTTTGCAGTGGTCTCAGTCGACCATAGTGGCAAGCTCCTATGTGCTGCGTCGGTTAGAAACGTTTCGGCAACGATTGCTGAGCAAATTGCCATTGCTGTAGCAATGAAGGACGCATCGCGTCCAAATGTCTTCACGGACTCGCGGTCCGCTGCCAGAGCTTTCGCCTCGGGCTCGATCTCGCGGGAGGCAGCAGCTATCCTCGGCAGCGAGGGGGCTGCCGGGTTTCACACCATAACATGGTTCCCGGCCCACATGGGGGCCAACGTACACCCCGATGTCCCCAACGCCAATGAGTTTGCCCATGACCGTGCGCGAGGTTTCACTCACCGCGGCGGTCCCGGCGAATTCGCGGGCGGGGATGCCGGCAGGTACAGGGACCCGCTCCTCACTTTTCACGAGATCGTGACTCATTATCATCTCTCTCGGAGGGTCTTTCCACTTCCTCACCCTAAACTCACTCGTCCGCAGTCTTCGGCCTTCAGGATGCTCCAAACGGGGTCTTTCCCTTCGCGAGGCAGGTTTAGTAACTTCTCGCCCAATGTTGAACCGCATTGTCCGAACTGCGGAGAGGCTTACTGCTCACTAGCTCACATGCTCTGGCAATGTCCTGCGTTACGTGACACAGAGTTCAGCAAAGAAGAGGACTGGGAGGAAGCCCTGAGAAGCGGCGACCTTTCGGTTCAACTTCGGGCTGTCCAGAGAGCCTGCGAGAGGGCGGAGGGCCACGGTCTTCCTGTCCCTGCGTGGGAGCGGCCCGCAACTGCTACAGGATCCCCCTAAAAGGGGACGTCCAACTGCAGTTTTTCAGGACAAAAATAAAGTTCTGTGCCTGCCTGCCTGCGTGAAAAGCTTGTTCGTAAGAAGGACCTGACCCTCGTCACAGCAGTCGAATACTGCAAGGCTGAGGAACTTGCTGAGTCGCAAAATAAAGCGTGGGCTGAGGAAAACAAGATTCAACCTGTTCCAAGAACGCCACTTAAAAAAGGGACTGAAAAAATGCCGGTACTGCAACTTGTCACATGCACCAAGAAAGTGTCCGGCGTACGGAAAGATATGCAAAAACTGCACGAAGCCTAATCACTTCGCCGCTTGCTGTACAAGCGACCAAGCAGCTGTTGATGACGTGGTCGACGGAGTGGAGAGCGACGGTGACTTCGACGTTCTGGAGATCAGGACAACGGAAAGCAAGCGTGGTCACGAAAGTCGCGATTGGGTTGTAACAACGATCGTTCAGGGAAAGGAGGTGCAGCTGAAGGTCGACACCGGAGCGCAGGCTAACTTGCTGCCGCGTTCGCTGTTCAACAGGCTCGGTACGAAGCAGCAGCCGTACCCCACAAGGAGCGTCTTGCGTCATTATGGGGGTGGTGAAATGCCCCACTGTGGAATGGTTCGCCTCACCGTGCAGTTCGACAAGCGGCATGTTCCGCTTGAGTTCTTCATAGTAAAGAAGAAGCAAGCAATTTTGGGCCTCGAGGCTGGAGAGCAACTTGGTCTGGTCAACAGAGTCAACGCAGTGGATAACAGCGATGCATACGCAAGCCCAAAGCAGACATACCCAAGACTATTCACTGGCATTGGAAGGACGCGTCGCGAGTACAATATGGTGCTTCGAGAGGACGCTGTCCCCGTAGTGCAGCCTACCCGGCGTGTACCTTACGCGCTCAGAAAGCCACTCAAGAAAGAGCTCGAGCGGATGTGCGCCGCGAACATCATTGAGAAAGTGGAAGAGCCGTCAGACTGGGTAAGTCCCTTGGTCATCGTGAGGAAGAAAAATGGGGACTTAGGAGTTTGCATGGACCCACGGGCAATTAACAGGGCAGTAAAAAGAGAACACTTTCAGTTGCCATGCCGGGAAGAAATCGAGGGTGAGCTAGCGCAAGCAAGGTTTTTCGGCATACTTGATTCCTTTAGATCGAAAGACTTCAGAAATTTGTACATTCAGTTCCCCGTTCGGTCGTTATCGGTATCTCAGATTACCGTTCAGTATTGCATCTGCACCCGAAGTTTTCCAGCGTACCATGAGCCAGGTATTCGATGACCTCCCAGGAGCGCGTGTGTACATCGACGATGTGCTTGTGTGGGGTTCTAGCAAAAAGGAACACGATGAACGCCTGCACAAAGCGCTAGCGAGGGCACAGGCTGAGGGCCTTACTTTGAATGCGGAAAAGTGCATTTTCGGACAAATTGAAATCACCTTCTTGTGTGATAAAATTAGCTCCAAAGGTATGGAGCCTAATCACGACCTGATAAAGTGCATCTTAACCCAACCTGCGCCGAGGACCAAGAAAGACGTTCAGCGCTTACTTGGAGCAGTGAACTACTTCGGAAAGTACTTGCCACTGTTGTCAGCCCACACTGAGGCCTTGCGCAGCCTAATAAGGAACGATACAGTTTTCGAGTGGACGCAGGTTCACGAGCGTGAGTGGGAGCAACTCAAAATGATGCTAACAAAAGCGCCAGTCCTGGCTGTTTTTAATTCCGAGCTTCCCACGAAACTGCCGACGGACGCGTCTGCATTTGCACTCGGAGCGGTCCTTTTCCAACAACACGGACGCGATTGGCGTCCCGTAGGATATGCGTCGCGAGCACTCACAGAAACCGAGCGAAGGTATGCTCAAATAGAAAAAGAGGCATTAGGCATAACATTCGGCTGTGAAAAGTTTAATGATTATGTCATTGCACGACATATTGCTATCGAATCTGACCACAGCCCACTATTGGCGATTTCAAAGAAAGAAATGGGTGACATGCCACCGCGTATGCAGCGCCTATTTCTTCGGCTGCTGAAATATGAATATGATTTGCAGTATGTTCCAGGCAGCAAATTAGTTGTTGCGGACACCTTGTCAAGAATCCCAGCACAGGAACACACAGGCGAGGGCACAACAGATGTTGAAGTTCATGCTGTGGGCTTCCTTACTTCAAATGTGGGTCCAGCCACCCTTTCTCGTCTGCAGGCAGCAACAGGCAGTGATGAAACGCTACAAGTTGTCATTTCGAGCTTGCAGTCGTCAACCCCAGTAGAGGGTGAGCTAAAGCCCTTCACAGCCGAGCTTACTGTGGTCGACGGGATACTGCTAAAAAAACCAAAGTAGTGGTACCTGCAAGCATGCGAACGGAGATGCTGAGACGTGTGCACCAAGGGCATCTCGGGTTAGGGAAATGCAAATCGAGGGCCCGTAAATTGATGTATTGGCCAGGAATGGCAGCAGATATTGCCCATTTTATTGACAGGTGTGACGTCTGCAATAAGTTTCCTTATCGGCAACCTGACGAGCCCCTTCTTCAGCGCACCGTCCCTGACTTGCTGTGGGCTAGATTTGGCGCCGATGTTTTTCAGCATGCTGGAAATAATTTCTTGGTTGTCTCTGGCGCCTACTCAAATTTTCCTGAAGCCGAACAGCTAAAGGAGACCTCAGCGACAGCTGTCATTCGGAAACTACAACAGATCTTTGCGAGACACGGGTTACCATTAGAAGTTTGCAGTGATGGCGTCCCTCAGTTCACGTCAAAAGAGTTTAAAGATTTTGCGGCTCGATATGCCTTCCAGCACACAATTTCAAGTCAGCACTTTCCCAGATCCAATGGACTCACCGAGAAGGGCGTGCAAGTGGTCAAGCGGATTCTGGATAAAACGGAGAGGAATAAAAAGGATTTCTATTTGGGCCTTTTGAACTACAGGGTGTGCCCTCTTGAGGACGGCCAGTCGCCAGCAGAGCTGCTGATGGGACGGAGTCTCAGAACGCTGCTTCCAGATTTCTCATTGTCACCCCCAAGGCCCGCGTGAAAACATGTTCAAGCGAAGACCCCAAGGAGATCACTTGCTACATTGCAGAAGGGAGACGTCGTCCGCGTTGTCAATTATGGTAGATGGGAAATAAAAGCGCAAGTCCAAGATCTCGTGGCGCCAAGGTCGTACACCGTTCTGACAGAAGATGGCCGGGTTTTCCGTCGAAATAGACAACACCTCCGCAAAACTCCACAAGCGTTCTGTCGATTATCCCACTACAACGCCGACGACAGCGACGACACCTCCGATTCATCTACAAGTGAAGCCATACCGCCGGGGCCAGAACCTCCGCAGGCTACGCAGGACCTACTGCCAGAGGGTGCACCTGGGTCAGCGAACAGTGATGATTTCTGCCGACGATCCACCAGACCCCAAAGACCACTCGCCTCTCCTACAGTCACGGATTCCAACAAAGTGAATCAGCCTAGGAGAGAGGACCGTTACCGACCGCCGTTAAGTGTTTTCTGTGTTTTGAGTGTTTTTTGTGTTGTTCGCGTTCAAAGAAAGGAGGATGCAACGGGCAACTCTGTGCACAACCAACAGAGCGACGCCTGGCAACGCTGTATGCAAGCTTTCCTTTTGTTCTCAATAAAGCATTCTTCTTGTGGCCACCATCGTGTGCAGACGCTTTCTGCAAGACGCTCGATACAGCGGGTAACGTCTTCTGTGGTTCCGGAAGTACCCCAGTATGTCAGAGTGCTTCCTTGGTATGCCCTCATATCCTACTGCGTCTCGGAGATGGCTCGGCGCGCGTGATCTCGAGCGGCCGCGGGCGCCGTCTTGTTCCCAGCGAGAGACTCGTCTCCTGGCGTCCAGACGATGTTTACTCTTTCTGCCGTGGCGTTTTGGAACATTTTATTTCCTGCCTTTCCAGTCCTTCCTTTCAAACACCTCCTGCACACTTCGTGCGAGTCAGTGACCATAGTAACGGTCTTCTTGCGTGATTCGATTGCCAAGGCTATGCCGAGTTTCTCTGCTGTGCTCACGTCTTTTGCACGTATAGACAGAGCGCTCAGCCCCGTGTTCATCTCGTCAAGCACGCTGATCGCCAACCGGTAGTTTGTTCGGTACGCCGCTGCATCCGCGTACCACACATTTGCTTCTTCGGTATTAATACGTAGGAGCATTCGCTGTATAGCGCTCGAACTCTTGCCTGGCTCCCTCCCTGATCATACTCGGGATGCATGTTTCTATGTATTTTATATACGTGAATCTTCTCTCTGATATCATGCGGGATGCGTTCGGGTATATATGCATGTCATACTCAACTTGGTAGCACAAATGTTCGAGCAAGGCTCTTCCCTTATTTCGCTCTTTCAATTCCTGTAATTGGTTGGCTTTGTGCACCTCCACGAACTCTTGCCATGTATATTGCACTGCAATTTGAAGCGATTCGCTGTCGACCTGGAAGGTGGTAGGACAATGGAAATCTTGAACACTTTTCTGATGAGCACATTGATTTTATTTATCGTTGGCTGTTTTTCATGTCCACGTATGTAATGTCTCACATGTTATAATACTCGTGATCAAGGCCTGTGTTATTCTGCTGCAGTCTTCTTCCCCGAGTCCCTGTCTTTTGGTGGTCGCCATTTTGGTCAGTTTGCTTACTTTTTCTACTGTTTCTTGAACTTTTTCCAGCTGTGCACTTCTAGTTCCGTTCTTTTGTACAAATAATCCGCAAACACGAAGCGTCGCAACTTGCCCAATCATGATTCCTCCAACCTTAACTTCCCGACCTACCACCTGCAGTGGTTGTCGACCTCTCGTGCGTTTTCTCAAAAGCAAGAGCTCATCAGACTTTTCTGGTATGCACTGTAGTCCACGTGCTTCTAAGTAGTTTTCAGTTGTATCAACCGCTCCTGCTGCTTCCCTGTCGGCCCTCCTGTAGCCCATATGGTGAGCTCGTCAGCATATGGCATGGCCAATGCCGTCTATTTCTTTGAGTTTATTAGGTAGTGAGCTCATCGCCAGATTAAATAGCATCGGTGAATTGTCGGAGACCCGTGGCTTCCCCTCGGTGGCAATTCGAATTTATCGGAGCGTAAGCTGACCATTTGCAACCGTGGTGGTCCTTTCTTTCGGAAGGATCTGATATAGTTATATGCCTATTTTCCGCAGTTGTAGAGATTAAGTGTTGCAGCACAGCTTCACGTGAGCCCCTTTTAGGTCAAGTGGTGCAAGAATTGCTCTCTTGCTCTACGTGTCCAGTAGATTGATCACTTTTTCTTTAAACTGAAGTAACATGAATACGTTGTTCCGTAAACGGGAGAATCGGAATTGGACGTGGAGAAGCCCGAATGGCGAGCATAAAAAGGAAATAGACTTTATACTATGCGAGGACCCAGGCATTGTCCAGAACGTGGAAGTACTGGGCAGAGTTAGGTGCAGTGACCACAGGATGGTGAGATCTCGAATTGGGCTAGACTTGGGGAGGGACTGCAATAAGCTAGTGCTAAAGACACCGATAAATCAGCTAAATGTAAGAAGGAAAGTCGAAGAATTCAGGATAGCGCTGCGAAACCGATATTCAGCTCTAACAGAGCAAGCAGACATTTGCGTTCGGGAAGTCACCGATAATCCCGCACGGATTGTCACGGAGTGTGCAATAAAAGTAAGAGGATCGGTAGACAGATGGAAATCAGACTTTCCCAGGAGACGAAAGACTTGATGAGAAAACAGCAAGGCATGATAGTATCTAATGAAACTGACAGAATAGAACTAGCGGAGGTTTCGAAGTTGATCAATAAGCGTAAGACAGCTGACATAAGAAAGTATAATATGGAGCGGATTGAGCATGCTCTAATGAACGGAAGGGGCCTGAAAACGGTGAAGAGACGCCTAGACATAGGCGAAAATTAGACGTATGTATTACGAGACAGGCAAGACAGTGTGATCACATATAGGGATGAGATAGTTAAAATAGCAGGGGAGGTTTAGAGAGATCTCTACCGTAGCCGCGGTAACCAGGATAATAGCGAACGGGGAAGCAGTTAAGAGGAGGCTGATATTCCAGCAGTACTGACAGAGCAAGTAATGAAAGCTTTGAAAGAGATGCAAGCGTGAAAAGCACTTGGTGAAGATCAGATAACAGCAGATCTCTTAAAGGATGGTGGGCACATTCTACTGGAAAAGCTGGCAAGCCTGTATACGCAATGCCTAATGACTGCGAGCATGCCGAAATCTTAGAAGAATGCGAACATCATCCTAATCCATATGAGGCGACCCAAAAGACATGAAAAATGGCAGCCCGATTAGATCACTGTCAGTCGTCTACAAGGTATTTACCAAGGTGATCGCAATTTGTGCCACCTTAGATTTAAGTCCACCTGACGAACAAGCAGGGGTAATAGAGAAATAGAGAAATGCGCGGAGTAAAACCAACCCCTATATGTAGCCTTCATAGATTACGAGAAAGCATTTGAATTGGTCGTTACCTCAACAGTCATGCAGGCATTGCGGAATCAGGGCATAGACGTGCACTACGTAAGGCTACCGGAAGACATCTACAACGGCTCCACAGCCACCATAGTCCACCATAAGGAGAGCAGCAAAATACCTATAAGAAAAGGCGTAAAACAAGGGGACACAATCTCTCCAAGGTTAGTCACAGCATGTTTACAAGAAGTATTTAGAACGCTGGACTGGGAACTGGTGGGTGTAAAGGGGTAATGGGGAATACCTCAGTAACCTCCGATTTGCTGATGATATTGCCTTGCGACTTGGGAGATGAATTATAAAGCATGATTACTGACCTTAATAGGCAAAGTATAACAGTACGCCTGAAAATTAATATGCAGAAAACTAAAGTAACGGTAAATAGCCTTGGACGAGTACAGCGATTTCAGATAGCTGGCGAGGCATTGGAAGTAATAAGTAAATATGTCTACTTAGGCTAGGTAGTGAGCCCTGATCCGAATCATGAGGCTGAGGTAATTAGGAGGATTAGAATGGGGTGGAGTGCATTCGGCAAGCATTCTCAGATAATGAATGGTAGCTTACCATTGTGTCTGAAGAGGAAAGTGTATAACAGCTGCATCTTACCGGTACTCACCTACGGGGCAGAAACTTGGAAGCTAACTAAGAGGGTTCAGCTTAAACAGAGGACGACGTAGCGAGCTATGGAACCGAACATGGTAGGTGTAACCTTAAGGGAGAAGAAGAGAGCATAGCAGGCAAGGGAACAAACGCGTGTTAGGGACATTAATAGAAATTAAGAAGAAGAAATGGCACGCGTGGGCGTGCCATGTAATGCGAATACAAAACAACAAGTTATGTGGGCAGATGAGATCAGGAAGTTTGCAGGGATAAATTGGGCAGTTAGCACAGGACGCAGATAACTGGAGATCCATGGGAGAGACCTTCGCCCTGCAGTAGGCGTAGAGATGATTATGATGATGATGATGAACATGTCCTGCATGGACAGATGAGCTCTAAATCCGAAGATGGTGTTGGAGATGTGCCCGTTGTCTTCAGGGTAATCTGTCATACGCTTGTGGACCATGCGTTCAAATAGTTTCCCAGCGCGTGAGGTGAGGCAAACAGGTGGTGGGTTCGGAATGCTGATGCTCTTTTTAGGCTTTATAATCATGGTTTTTTTCAATTCAATTCAATTCATATCTTTATTTATCATTAGTACAGGAGGAGGTCTCGGAGTTATAAAACTGTCAGGGGGACCTCCTATTAGTCATTTGACATTATCGATAAATTGCATATTATGTCAACATAGAAGTTAAATTGTCCCAGACAAGAAACAATTGAGAAAATAATAAACAAGAAATATAGGAGGAAATAATAATATTCGAAAGAAGCAGCAAAAAGGCAAGTGCTTACATAAAAGTAATTTACAAAAAATATTAGAGAACTCATTATAAACGATAAAAAATTGCAATCAACATAATAATTTATATAAACTGAAGGCTTTATCAAAGAACACGGTGTAGGTGTCACAGATACATAAATAGCACATGCTTGCTAATGTTTTTCATGGCATAAAGTCTAAAATTCCTTGAAAAGAGAAACTAAAAAATGGGAAAGAAAGTACAACACAATTGCGCGATATAGAATAGAACCTCGGCACGTTTCCATTCCTGTGGCACTGCATCATATTTTCAACATTAGTGTATATAAAGGTGCCTGAGCAGATTCTCCGTCTAGGTTCCGAAGTGTCTTTTTATTTTATCGTGGCCCCGTGCTGTGTTGCTCATGAGTTTACAGAGGGCCATCTCGATCTCCGCTACAGAAAAGGGTCGATCAAGTTTTGGGTTTGGGTTGTCATGATACGAAATCTACAGTTATGTTACGTGCCGAACCCAAGAAGTTTTCGTTCACTTCTTTGAGTTTCTCCTCCTCTGTCCCCAGGTGGTTGAGTATGAGCCTCTGATTCCTCATACGAACGTGAGATGGGGCTCGTGTTTCTGAACACGCTGTTGCCGATGCGCGTCGGTGTCAGTGAGTCGTTGAGCAGAATGAGGTGTTGCTGGGCTACGTTATGCACCTCTTCACCTTTCTTCCTTCAAGCTGTGTAACCCCAAGCCACATGGGGAGCAATGACGTCACCAACCAGTATCAGCCCGCTGTCCTTACTCAGTTTCTTAACTTCTCGCAATGGTTTGTCCAGATCTCCTTTAGGTGATGCTTTGGTGGGCTGTGCACACTGAGCACATACACTGTAAATGAAAACATACCCAGCTGGGAGGTCCTGCAAGTATACGCTCCCCACAAACTCCCATGGCCAAAACATATACCCCGCCCACCGCGGTCGATGAGGGCATATCCCGCCACGGTGGTCTAGTGGCTATGGTACTCGGCTGCTGAGCCGAGGGTCGCGGGATCCAGTCCCGGCCGCGGCGGCTGCATTTCGATGGAGTCGAAATGTTGAGGCCTGTGTGCTGTGCGATTTCAGTGCACGTTAAAGAACCCCAGGTGGTCAAAATTTCCGGAGCCCTCCACTACGGCGCCTCTCATAATCAGAGCTGGTTTTGGGACGTTAAACTCCACATAACAGCATGAGGGTATATGAGGCACATACCGTCATCAAACTCCCTAGGGACTATAACGGGCACGTTCCCTGATGGTACCCCCATGGATGTTGATGAAAAACTCCCATCTCATGCCGCGAAACCTCCCCTGCATCGCGGAACGGGTTTTGGCTGCCGTAGGAGTGACGTCGCAGCCCTACCGGCCAGAACATGGCGGCGGTCAAACCAGCACGCCGAACGGACGCAGGACCATTGCGAAGCTGGCAAAGGTTATTGCCACGTTACGAAAAGGGAAATCGTTTCGCCTATCCTGTGAATATTACAAGCACCGACGAGCGTCAACGAAGGTTATGATCTGCAGTGTCAAGCGTCGAGAGAACTCAAACTGTGTGCCGGTGTTGAGCAGTGACCGAATACAACCACGGATAACGGGCGCAGCGGCCACGCTGGTGAGTGAGCTCTCTATGCTATTAAATGCGAAGCATTTCTTAGCGAACTTCGGCGAGTTTGAGCGTATCTATCTATCTATCTATCTATCTATCTATCTATCTATCTATCTATCTATCTATCTATCTATCTATCTATCTATCTATCTATCTATCTATCTATCTATCTATCTATCTAGCCGCCTACGATTTTCTCCTCTCCTGGCCGTTTCGATAATTGTATGTTTACGAAAATTGGTATGCCATAACATGACTACATGACGAACATAAATGACAGGTCATAACATGAAAATCATGATATGCATGTCATGAGCCACATGATTTACATGCCACGGTCTTGGTGCTCTCCTGGCCGTTTCGCTAATCGGATGTTTACGAAAACTGGTATGCCACATCATGACTACATGGCGAACATAAATGACAGGTCATAACATGAAAATCATGACATGTATGTCATGAGCGGCATGATTTACATGCCACGGTCTTGGTGCTCTCCTGGCCGTTTCGCTAATCGGATGTTTACGAATATTGGTATGCCACATCATGACTACATGACGAACATAAAACATAAATAACAGGTCATAACATGACAATCATGATATGCATGTCATGAGCGGCATGATTTACATGCCACGGCCTTGGTGCTCTCCTGGCCGTTTCGCTAATCGGATGTTTACGAATATTGGTATGCCACATCATGACTACATGACGAACATAAATGACAGGTCATAACATGACAATATTGTAGCGAGTTTGATGAACGCAGGTTAATAAAACAAGGCGTTTATTTAGAGCGAACCTGTGCTCACAACTCAGTCACTGCCTAGCAAGACAGACGCGTTCTAATGCTCGCGTCGTACCGTCGTCTTCTTCTTCTCTCCGTCGTCTCGTGCCAGAGGCGCGCGCAAGCCGGGATGAGCGTTGCCTGTGGTTGGTGAAATGCACCTTGCCACAGCGCGCGAACTTCCTAATATAAGAATGATGGCGGGCTATTAGAATGCGGCCAAGATGTCACGGCATTATCCCCCTCCTGAGACGCATCGTCCCGATGCGGGGGCCAAGGCAAGAGTTCTTATTTTGTCCGTTGCGTTCACGTCCTTTCATAGAAGCGTTTCATGCGAACAACATGCACAACCTCCGTAGGTTTTCGGTGTCTTGGGCTTTGATGACCAGCGGGTTTGACTTCGTAATTTACGTCACTTATACGGCGGAGTACTTCGTAAGGGCCGAAGTATCGGCAAAGGAGCTTCTCAGACAGTCCACGACGTCGCACCGGCGTCCAAATCCATACTTTGTCACCGGGCTGGTAATTCGGTTCACTACGACGCTGGTTATACCGGCTAGAGTCGACACGTTGTTGATGGCGTATGCGATACCTTGCCATCTGTCGTGCTTCTTCAGCTCGTTGCAAGAAATCTTCCAGGTCCGATGGATGGTCGTTTTCTTCGTCCAGGGGCAACATAGCATCCAAAGTTGTTGTTACTCTTCGGCCGAATACAAGTTGAAACGGTGGAACTCGGGTTGTTTCTTGAACAGCGGTGTTGTAAGCAAAGGTGATGTAGGGCAAAATTTCATCCCACAGCCTGTGTTCGACATCGACATACATCGAAAGCATATCAGATAGCGTTCTATTGAGGCGTTCAGTCAAACCGTTTGACTGAGGGTGGTACGCCGTTGTTCTTCTATGATCGGTATGCGTCATTCGCATTAAGCATCGCATTAAGTCAGCAGTAAACGCTGTACCCCGATCAGTAATAACAACCGAGGGAGCGCCGTGCCTTAGCACTATGTTGTTTACAAAAAACCTTGCTACTTCGGCAGCTGTCGCACTGTGCACGGAATCGGTTTCAGCGTAACGGGTGAGATAGTCCGTGGCTACAACTATCCATTTTTTGCCTGAAGATGACGTTGGGAATGGGCCGAGGAGATCCATGCCGACTTGCTGGAAAGGAGCCTTTGGCGGATCTATTGGCTGGAGAAGGCCTGCCGGTTTGTCAGATGGTGCCTTCCGTCTTTGACACTCGCGACAGGTCTTGACGTAATGTTGCACTGATGCCAGGAGCTTAGGCCAGTAGTATTTCTGGTGGATTCTGGCGAATGTACGGCTCACGCCCATATGGCCGGATGTTGGCTCATCATGACATGCGTGCAGAATTTCTTGTCGCATAGCTGTAGGCACGACAAGTAAAAACTTCTCTTCGTTGTTCTGGAAGTTTCTCTTGTAGAGGATACTGCCGCGCAGACAGAAAGTGGAGAACACCCTGGCGAAAGTACGCGGAACTTGAACCTCAAGTCCCTCTAGACGCTGTATAAGTGGCAGGAGCTCCGGGTCATTTCGCTGTTTTTCCGCGATTTCTGAAGCCTCAACAATGCCTAGGAACGGGAAGTCTTCGTCTTCCGACACAGCTGTCTCTACTGGTGCGCGTGACAAGCAGTCAGCATCAGTGTGTTTCCTTCCGGACCTATATACAACGGTAATATCATATTCTTGGAGCCGCAGGCTCCATCTTGCTAGTCGTCCTGATGGGTCCTTTAGATTTGCCAGCCAGCAGAGCGAATGGTGATCACTGACGGCTTTGAATGGCCTACCGTAGAGGTAGGGGCGAAATTTGCCTATGGCCCATATAACTGCAAGGCATTCTTTTTCTGTTGCGGAGTAGTTTGTCTCTGGTCTTGAGAGTTTGCGGCTGGCATAAGCTATGACTTTCTCTTGACCGTTTTGCCACTGAACGAGTACGGCACCGAGGCCAACATTGCTCGCATCAGTGTGAACTTCGGTGTCTGCTGTCTCGTCAAAATGTGCAAGGATTGGAGACGCCTGCAAGCGTTTTCTTAGCTCATCAAATGCGTCTTGTTGTTCGGCGTTCCACTCGAAGGGCACATCTTCTCTTGTCAGTTTTGTGAGGGGTTCAGCAATCCTTGAAAAGTTTTCTACGAATCGTCTATAGTAGGCACATAAGCCCAAGAATCGTCGCACCGACTTTTTGTCTATGGGTGTGGAGAATCTCGCAACAGCGGCTGTCTTTTCAGGGTCTGGCCGAACGCCTTCAGCGCTGATGACATGGCCGAGAAATCGTAGTTCTTCGAAACCAAACTGGCATTTTTCTGGCTTAATTGTCAAGTCTGCTGATCGAATAGCTTCCAATACCAGTCGTAGACGTTCTAGATGTTGGTCAAATGTAGAGGAAAATACAACCACGTCATCCAAATACACTAAGCAGGACTGCCATTTCAATCCAGCGAGAACAGTGTCCATCATTCGTTGGAACGTCGCTGGTGCGGAACAGAGGCCGAAGGGAAGCGCTTTAAATTCGTAGAGGCCGTCTGGGGTTACGAATGCTGTCTTTTCACGATCACGCTCATCGACCTCTATTTGCCAATATCCGCTTTTGAGATCTAGAGAGGAGAAAAACCTTGCATACCGCAGCCTGTCCAAAGTGTCGTCAATACGGGGAAGAGGGTAGACATCCCGTTTAGTTACAGCGTTCAATTTCCTATAGTCGACGCAGAACCGTAGTGTATTATCTTTCTTCTTTACGAGCACTACGGGAGACGCCCATGGACTGTTGGAAGGTTGGATGACGTCATCTGAAAGCATCTCCTCTACTTGCTTCTTTATTATCTGTCTTTCCTTTGGTGAAACTCGATATGGGTGCTGGCAGACCGGTCTCGTGGCTTCCTCGGTTATAATTCTGTGTTTTGTGACGGACGTACGACGCACTTTCGACGATGTGGAGAAACAGTCAGAAAAATTCTTAATAAGGGCATATAACTGCTGCTTTTGTGCTTCGGGTAGTTGTGGGTTAATGGTAACCGAGGCGTCGACATTGCTGCAAGTTTTTGGCAGGGCAGTTCGCATTGTCGTGAGGCTGCATATTTCGGTCGCCGCTTGGAATTCGTGGAAATAGGCAATAGCTGTTCCTTGTGCGATGTGCTGGAATCCATTTCCAAAGTTCGTAAGCATCACATCCGCACGGCCATTGCTTAGGTGAACAAGACCCCGAGCCACGCAAATGCCTTTGCTCAAAAACAGTCCTACGTTTCCATCCGCTATACCTTCCCGGTCGTGAAATCTTTCGTTCTCCACGATGACCATTATACTGGAGCGTGGCGGTACCGTAACATCATCCTCGACAACACGCAGTGCTGTAAGACGTCGCTCCTCCGATTCCTCTACAGGTAGAGCTTGCTCTGTTGAGAAGGATACACTCGACCTACGTAGGTTAATTATGGCGCCGTTGGCTTGCAAAAAATCCATACCTAGTATAAGTTCTCTTGAACATTCTGGCAGCACGATGAAGTCAGAAACGTAAGTAAATCCCCTTATTTCAAGCCTTGCGGTGCATCTACCAAGGGGCGTGATAAGGTGGCCGCCTGCGGTGCGTATCTGCGGACCTGTCCACTCCGTCACAACTTTTTTCAGTTTCCTCGCCATGGCGCAACTTATTACCGAATAATCAGCTCCCGTATCAACTAAAACATTCAGCTCAAGGCCGTCTACTACCAATCGCAAGTCTGAGGTAATCTTTTCGCTAGTGCACCCGTCTACCGGAAATACTTCATCGTACTGAAGCGGAAATGGAGGATCTTCGTTACAGCGATTATCAGCGGCCTCACCTCCACAGGTCGCTTGCTTCAGTTTTCCTGCTGAGGGCTTGGTGACCGTCTTGGCAGCCTTGAAGCTGCACGGGGGCTGGGCGATCGGTAGCGCATAGGCGATGGTGACCGTGGCTGATGCTGGCGGGGAGTGATGGGGCTTTGACGTGTCGACAGGTATTCCTCAATCTCCGCGGGTCGTTCGCCGTTTCGGGGGCATGGCGCACTCATGGGAAAACCTCTCAATCCAGCTTGGCGGTACGGGCAGAACCTACACAGGTGACCGGCTTCTCCGCAGTGAAAACAAAGAGGCCTGCTCTCGTGGTCACGCCAGACGTCACTTTTCCTGGGCCTCTGCTCCACAAAACGGGGCACGCTACGTGCTGGAGGACGGTAGGCAACCGTCGGTTGGAACACACGAGGTGTACTGCGCGCTGTCGGCGGGTAGGTGACCGTCGTCGCCACTGGTGCACTGCTTTGTACAGCGGGTTGCCTGAGCACGTCGGAGTACGTTGGCACGTGCCGAGCCAGCTGCGGCTCAGGCTCTGGATCCCGTATGACCTGTCGCAGTTCGTCTCGGACAACGTCGACGAGAGATAAAGCAGGTGCGGCCTGAGGTATTTGTAACTTGCTTAACTCTTCTCTGATCACTGATCGGATGAGCTCCCGCAAAGTGTCAAAGTCATTCCGCATGCCTCCAAAAACGACGTGTGCAGGAGCGCAGCTTACCTCGCGATTGTATTGCCGAGCCCGCTGCTCCAGCGTCTTCTCGATGGATGTTGCTTCCGACCTGAATTCGGTGAGGTGCGAGGCGGGTTACGGGCGAGAACAGCGAAAAGCTCTTGTTTTACGCCTCTCATGAGATGTCGCAGCTTTTTGTCTTCGGTCATGTTGGGATCGGCGCGCCGAAATAGACGCGACATGTCCTCGATATACATCGCCACATTTTCGTTAGTCAGCTGGCTTCTTGCTTGAAGTGCTATTTCTGCCTTTTCTTTGCGATCTGTGACGGCAAAGGTCTCTATTACTTGCCTTCGGAATTCTTCCCAAGACGTCAAAGAGGGCTCGTGGTTCTCATACCACGTCTTTGCGAAATCTTCCAAGGCGAAGTAGACGTGGCGGAGCTTGTGTCTCTCATCCCATCCATTAACACTCGCCACTCTCTCAAAAAGCTCCAACCAGTCCTCGACATCTTCGAATGAGTCACCGTGGAACGTCGGCGGCTTGCGAGGTTGGTTCACGACCATTTCTGGCTGTGGTACCTGGCTAGTCATAGTGGCGGCGTCCGTCGTCCGAGTTTCCCTTGGTGTGAAGGAAAGAGGCGCGAATTCCGGTGAGTCACCTCGAAGACGCCGGCTTGCTCGCTGGTGCACTGGTGTCAGTTCCACTGGAGTGGCTCGTTGGCGGTTAGGACTATTGCGACCCTCGTTGATGGGGCTTCGGCTCATACCCAGCACCTCCACCAGTAATGTAGCGAGTTTGATGAACGCAGGTTAATAAAACAAGGCGTTTATTTAGAGCGAACCTGTGCTCACAACTCAGTCACTGCCTAGCAAGACAGACGCGTTCTAATGCTCGCGTCGTACCGTCGTCTTCTTCTTCTCTCCGTCGTCTCGTGCCAGAGGCGCGCGCAAGCCGGGATGAGCGTTGCCTGTGGTTGGTGAAATGCACCTTGCCACAGCGCGCGAACTTCCTAATATAAGAATGATGGCGGGCTATTAGAATGCGGCCAAGATGTCACGGCAATATGATATGCATGTCATGAGCGACATGATTTACATGCCACGGTCTTGGTGCTCTCCTGGCCGTTTCGCTAACCGGATGTTTACGAATATTGGTATGCCACATCATGACTACATGACGAACACAAATGACAGGTCATAACATGAAAATCATGACATGCGTGTCATGAGCGGCATGATTTACATGTCACAGCCTTGGTGCTCTCCTGGTCGTCTCGTTAATGGGATGTATACAAAAATTGGTATCCCACAATATGACTGCACGGCGAACATAAATGACCGGTCATAACATGAAAATAATGACATGCATGTCATGAATGACATGGTTTACATGCCACGCGTTTCGTTAATCGAACGTATACGCAAATTGGCATGCCACAGCATGACTGCACCACAAAAATAAATGACAGGTCATAACACGAAAATCATGACATGCATGTCATGAGTGACACGATTTACATGCGACGGTCTTGGTGCTCTCCTGGCCGTTTCGTTTGTGGGATGTATACAAAAATTGGTATGCCACGATATGACTGCATGGCGAACATGACTGACAGGTCACAACATGAAAATCATGATATGCATGTCATGGGCGACATGACTTACACGCCACGCGTTTCGTTAACGGAATGTATACGAAAAATGGCATAACACAAGATGACTGCATCATGAACGTAAAGGACAGGTCATAACATGAAAATCATGACACGCTTGTCATGAGCGACATGATTTACATGCCACGGTCTTTGTGCTCTCTTGGCCGTTTCGTTAGTGTGATGTGTAGGAAAATTGGCGTGCAACAATATGACTGCATGACGAACGTAAATGACAGGTCATAACATTAGAATCATGACACGCGTGTCATGACCGGCATGATTTACATGCCATGGTCCTGGCGCAATACTGCCGTTTCGTTAATGGGATGGCTCCTTCTACTGACCAGAGGGCGCTACGTAGCTCTCGTCGGACGGCTGAGTCGCGCACGGTGGAAACCGAGGCGACAGCGACGCGCGCGTTTCTTCGCTGCTTTCCGGGCGTGCTGCGAACCACACGAACGCTCGCGGCGTCACCCTGTGGAACAGTTTGCCGCAGGTTTGGAGCCCGTGTCTCAAAGGAAATAAAACGAAAGAAGGTGGGACGGGCGGTCGCTGCTGCTATAGAGTTGGAGACGCGCATCGCGTTCGTCTATTTCCCTGTCACAGTCTGCCCAATTTTGCTTCTTCTCTCCGCCAGGCAGTGCATTCTGGCGCTGATGTCGCACATGGAAACCTCGACTGCACGGAGCCTATACGAAAATTGGTTTGGCACAACATGACTGCATGACGATCATAAATGACAGGTCATAACATGAAAATCGTGACATGCATGTCATTAGCGGCATGATCTACATGCCACTCGTTTCTTTAAAGGGATGTATACCAAAATTGCTATGGCACAACACGACTGCATGACGAACGTAAATGAGAACTCATAACGTGAGAATCATGACATACGTGTATGAGCGGCATGGTTTACATGCCACAGTCATGGTGCTCTTGCGGCCGTTTCGTGAACTTCATATGTACCAAACTCGGTATAGCGAGACAACAATGCAAATCCATTTTACGTTCCTTATGCGTGCTTCGCATTTTATTGATTCCCATTGCACGTGGGATCTGCCAATTTTTTTCAACTACTTGTCTCATTTTGATATACAAGTTCGGTACCATTCGATAGGTCACAATTCCTGATTCCTGGTATAGTCTCGAAAGGAGTAGTTATAGTACACAAGATATAGCTGAAAAGGTCTGACGAATTCCAGGAAATCCATTGTTTGGAGCACATGTTCGCAGAGCGAAATAAATGCAACTAACTTGCGCAATTTTAGAGATAAACGTCTACTAATTTGCATACTTAGCGACTGACTAAATATCTATATCATCGGTAAAAACATAATTGTATCTATTTCACTTACAGAGATATCACGAGTTTAGTGTTAATATGCTATGTTTTATTTACCATATACGTAAGTTAAATTTTCGCGCGCTAACAAGCGCTAGGTAAATATCTGTCACCAGGTGCAATTTATTTTCAGTTATCTTGTAAACTGACCAAAGAAAAACATAAAAACCGAAATCAGCAATATAACTTTTTTTTTAAATTAGCCAATTGCGCTAAGGATTCCTGCCGGGTATTTAAGAACACATCGATGCGCTCATCTTGGTGAAAAAATAAATGCTTTAATAGTATCACAAAATAGAGGCATCGACATAGAAATTTTATGAAAGAATTTCTGTTGTTTCGGCTTTCTTTTCGTTCACGAAACGGTGGTCGTTTTCTTATTTTTTCTTTATTTTCTATGCTTCTGCATGGCGGGCAAGCAAGACACGACCGAACGGGTTCTGCGGAGAAAAAGGGGGAGATTTTAGAAGCAAGGCAGCAAGGGCCTTTTGTGTCGAGACCGCTTCTGCCCTGTTCCGATCTACAGGGCTTGGCGCCTCCAAGTCAACCAGCTTCGGCAGTGCCCTCTCCAACTTTCAACGCTCAAGGGATGCACTGCCAATGGTTAGCTGGCTTTCCCGTACCTGCCCCCCCCCCCCCCCCGAGCCGCGGGCCAAGCGAATGCACCGCATGTTTCTTTTTTGTTACCTTTCGAAAGAAGCTTAACTGTTAGCAGATAGTGTATCCCCTTCGTGCGGGTGCTGATGCTCGCTCTCGTGAGACCCCCACCACTGTCAGGTGAACGCGGCGGCAGAGGACTATTTGTACGGAACGCATCCTCGGCAATCTGTGGAACCCAGCCTTTAGAGGTACTATCATTTGTAAGCGAAAGATATCTGTACATGACGGTCTTGATTATTTCAGTTGTCCGTTTCTCCTTCTTTCATTCTCGCTTTTGCTTTTGTGTATTTCTTTCGATATCACTATCATGATGTTAGGACAGCTGGCTGTAATGTTTCCTTCCTTCCCACGTTTTCGTGTGGAAATAACAAGAAAAAACCAGAAGAATGTTCCAGCTGGGGCGGAGGCAAATGAGAGGACGATACCGGACACTCAATGCACTTCAGATGATAACGATGCGCTAATACCGAAAGGGGAAGATTTGTGAAAGCTTATTTTCACTCGTGCAATCATCACTAATTTTAACGAAATTCTCACTCTCGTTTGGAAGGCTAGTGACTTCGCATTTTTTTCTTCCTGCGATAACGGGCGGGGGGTTCATATGCACCACCAGGGCAACGTAGCACAGGAAAACATCTGCTCGCATTTTCCTAGCCTGGTTGCAATACTCCTGCACCTATTCATTTATGCACTGACCTGCTTGCCTGATGTAACATATGTCGCAGGAGAACGGGATTTGACAGACGACATAGATTTGCCATAATAAAAATTTTTCTTGCGCTGCTTTTAGGGGGATTTTCATGGGATCACTTTAATATTATTATTATTATTATTATTATTATTATTATTATTATTATTATTATTATTATTATTATTATTACGAATACTGTGCTGATAGAAATAGTACGTTGTCTCAATGGGATGTTTTATTTAGATCGTGAGAAACCTAGTGAATGTATAGCATGACAGCTTCATTTTTATTATGCATCTCACAGGCTGAAGTACAAGAGTTGCTTTGGATGCTCCAGAAACAGCTGTAGGAGCCAGTGTTTCCGTATGCGTGTGATGAATATCTCCCCTTTCGTTCTGATTGTCGAAATACCTACGAATGAAACTACTAAGCTCCTGAACATTCAATGTGCGATGAGTGATCACCTCACGTGTTGGTGTTGTTCAGCCAGGGCTAATGACGCACTTATCGCCTTTCGTTTCAGCCCTTCCAAACTGGTAAAACGTGATCTTGCTAAGGCATGTATTTATTAATAGAGCGCCTATAAGTCCGTTCACACTTATTGGAAACTTGTTTCGGTGAGCATGCTTCATGGTTTTTAAAAGCCGGTGTATGGTGTATCCAACTCTAACGCTAACCCTATGTATACTTCTAAGAAACTTATTGTGGTGGTGTTATTCCCTACAACAACCACGTTTCCCTTAAGGCGAGGGAATTAGCCGCTTGAGAAAAGATGCAGATTATATTGGCAGCACTAAAGAAAGCAGGGGGATCTGTGAAAAAAAAAAGAAAGAAACATTGATCCCCCGAAGAAGGCAAAACGTGGTTGTCAAGGGAAAAAGCGTGGTTGCACAAGGGAAAAAAATCTAGACCGGAGTGCAATTCCGGTCTCATAACTCGGATCCCGTTGTCCTGCGCACGTTACATTGGGAAAACAGGACGGTGCACAAATGAGTGGCTATTCAAGAGTGTTGCAACATGCCCGTTAAAATGCCATAAGACGGCTTTCTCGCGATACATAGCCAAGATTGCAGATATGAATGTATTCGATAAAGCAGTTATCTTTAGAAAAACAAACGTGAAGTGACCTCGCCTTATGATTGAGAGGGAGCAGATTATTTGTGTCAGTATTGTTTCTATCAGCGAAACCTTATCGTTGTCTCACAGGGAATAGAATTTTCCGCGCGTGCAGTAACGCACGATATGAAGTTGTGGTGCTCTATATACTGGGTGTTTCAGAGAACAATTTCAAGTTTCCAAAAATAGGCTTTCTGAGAGAAAAAAACACGCTTATTTTCTTACGGAACAGCCTCTAAGGTTGGGCGGACGTGAGAAGTCGTAAGAAACTTGCACTTTGCCCTGTAAACAACTTAGATGACACAATTCGTTTCTAATCGGCAGCCTTTTCAGGTTCCTGCCATTGAGGAATTCGCAGCCGAAAGACGACGAAGCTTATCCGCTTTTAGTCTAAAACAAAGAAAAAATTATTCGCCAAGACGCAGTGACCTAGCGTTTTTTGCCTCCTGGAACTCGCTGCAAAAGGAGCTCCGGAAGCCGTCTGTGCGCCAGTCAATTCGATATGCATGGGCTTTCCAAAGTCGTGGCTACGTAGTCTGTGATGATATCGTCTTGCAGCGAGCGAATAAGCACAAGATAACGGAGGCCTCTGCATATGCAGAGCATCGAGGACATTGTATAATTCGAATTGGCCGGCGCAATCTTTGCTACACGTCAGCAGCAGTGGTTGCATTCGCACGTGACTTCTGGCGTTCTTCATGAGCGCTTTGGTGCCGCAAAAAGCCCAGTTTTCCTAGAGCTGCAGAGCTTTATACGATTCGTTTTTCTTTGTTTTAAAGGCTCATATGGCATCGTCATCATCGTGGCTAAAACTCACCCTTTGTATTAATAAAACAAGTTTAATTAATGATGTAATTAGTAAATATTACTTTGTTATCCAATTAATGAGCGCTTTTTTGAGACTTCATGGCGTTTCCCTCAGCGAACAGCTTCTTTGTGAAGAGGTTTTCCTTTTTTTTTTCTCGCACAGCCCATTTTTAAGAAATTTTGCAACAGTTCACTGAAACACCCTGTATGTCCTTACGTTGTACTTGTTTTGTGGGGCGATTAACGCGATCAGCGAGGCAATTTTTCTGAGAATCATTTTGTTCGGCTCGCTGAAGGAATTAAGCGCCAATACTTTAGTGGCGCGGATGGTGCTGGTGTTCCTTCTTGCATGTGCCAGTCAAACTACTGTATCATTGAGACAGTCCGTATATGATTGCTTGTTTTTTACCATATCTGCTTTTCTCTTTTTGACAACGTTTTCTAACCCAGTCTTAATGACTGTGCCCTGGAACTATTTTCACTGCGTGCGCAGTAAATTAACCGCCCAATCGACATATACAAAGACGCTTAGAGAGTCTACAAAAAGGTCGTCGTTCTGTGCAAATACACGTAGTACACACGAATGCAAGTGAAGTTGCAAGTAAACATATATAAATGTCAGCATAATTTTACCTTGTGATTTCTGTACATACGAAGAAGCAGTCATACAACGCAACGGCAACTGATATTGTGCGATGAGCTGCGAGTCGAGTTACCTTTGCCCTGTATTCATCGTATCTCTGTGATTATATAAGACATCTTGAGAAAACATGTGCGAATATCTTATATACACAGAACACCAGATATTTGCGTAGTTCTTTCGGAATCGCTTCTTTCACGGCAGCGCGCACTGTAGTATGGTAGGAGTGAAATCGAAAAGTATAACAGGATTGACTAACTTTATAACCTGAAAAGCCACGCGTTCAAGCCTAATTGAAAATGGAGTTTTCTTATACTCGGAGTTCGCGCCCAGCATAATTGCTAAAGCGCGGTGCTGCTAAATTCTTCATATCAATAAAAATCTCACTAATTTCACTCAGGAAAAACAACTGAATGGTGTAACAGCGCAGTTGCAGCTACTATTGAATGTGCCCAGTGTGACGTACACTAGGTTTCCTCCCATTGCCGGCGAGCGAGGATAGGCATGTGTTATCAGGCGGCAATATTTGTTGTTTCTTTGCTACGCCTGATCACGCTTGCTAGAATAGCCGCTTTACAACGACACTTGTTCACTGTTGCGCGACACCGCAAGGGCAGCAACTATGTCGCACAGAGGACCACGGAAAGTACCGGCAACAGTGCTTACTGACCATTCAATTTCGGTTTCCTGAGAGAAATAAGTCGAATTTCACCGCACTGCGGCAATTCTAAAAAGGCGCCCTTTTACAAATACTACAACCGATATCGAAATCCCGTATAAGTAACATGCATCTTTCCATTAGGTTTGAGTGTCTGGCTGTTACTGTCTGGGCTTTAATTATTCAAATATTGTTAATTACCGTTAACATTTTAACACCCTTTACACGGTACGTGCCGTCATGAAGGAAGAGCGCAAAGATTTTGCAGATGGCTTTCTGTGTTCAAAACGTTTTTTGACACATTTTCTGAAACACCCTTTATAGCTATGCACGGACCACTATCCTTCGCAAATTTTAATTATTGCTTTGCTTTCTGGTTTATGCAGATGGAAAATGAGACGTCCGCATTATGTGTGAAATGTTAGAAGTTTGTATTTGGGGTGTGCGAAGACCAAATTTTCCAAATACGCATAGAGTCAAAATATCAAATTTTATATATGGAATAAACATCGGATATCAAAAGAAAAATGCCTCTTCCGTAATAATAACGTACTTGGTACAAAAATTTACCTTGAGGAAGTGCATTATTAAGCTATCAGCATAAAATGCAATGTTATCTCGATATGCGATAATCAAGAATATGCGAAACATTCAAATGTTCGCACACCCCTATTCATGATGTACAAGTACCTTTCTGTGCTTATTTCGTACAAGTTTCCCTTCTGCTCTAGAGCAGTGATCTTTTTACACTGATTAGCGAGAAAATTTCGCTGATTGTTTGAAAACCTTTAAATGCTATTAAATTTTTTGCTCTAGTTATTTGCAACGGCGATAATATAATGAAAAAATACACATTTTCGACATTTCCTTCTCCTATCACTTTGGCTCAGTCAACTGTGTGCCCTGGCTTTGCAATATGTCAAATCAGGGATTTCTTAGGAAGCACCCATTCTAGTTTACTTCTAAGTTGGATTAGTAATGAAATTATTAACACAAATTGATGGTGTTCTCGAAGCCTTCCTTCGCATTTAGCATTTTGCTGAACGTGTGTTGCCCTGTGTTTGACTATTACTGCGGCTCTTGCAGCTCATCTCTGTCCTGTGTTCTGCTTTCTTTTGCCCACAGCACATAAAACTTGATTGCTCTTGTTTTCACGTTTCCTGCGATCTGCGTTCTTGTCTTCTGTTTATCGGTCGCTTCCTGTGTCCTTGTTTAATCCCCGTATTTTATGAACATCTGCTTGATCTGCAACCGCAGACTGGTTTTTCTTGTGAATAAACCAAATAACAACTCAATTACCCTTTTGAATACCTTCTTGCGCTATTTGAACAAACCACTAAACGCGGAAGGGAAGTTCTGTCATGAATATTCCATTATGTAAAAATAGTGCTAATGCCTAACAAAATATACGATTAGGTCGCAGTAAAAAATGGCTACCGCAGAGAAAACATACCAAATATAGTACAGGTGAACCAAGCAAAAATTCTGTCCGGTACCGAGTACGATTTATCTATATACACGGGTTCGCTGTTTGTAAACAAACAGGAATGCGCCGAACGGTGCGCCCAAGAAGACTTCCGGTACGGCACTTCCGGTAATACATTTTCAATGGACTCGACGGTGTTTGCCTCTGGTGCATTTGAGTTTGTTGCTCTAATAATTCTGGCGCATTTGTTCAAATGTGTTTAGGGCGATGTCTAGCGACTACATGAAGGGGGTCGACGATGTCGCACGAGAGAGCAAGCATAAACTGCATAGGAGAGAAGAGTTGCCTGATCCGCTGGATAGGGAAGTTGTAGCCTGGAAGGCAGCTACGCGATGAATTGACAAACGATCTGTGTGACTGCGTGTCAGCCGATGTTGCTGAGCACAGCTATGCTAACTGCAGAATTTTTGCGAAAGGTAAGCAAGATTGCCCAGTTTTATGACAAGCCGGTTCAACAGCAATAAAGTGATAATAAAAGGCAGCAAGTGCAGGTCGTCGGTGATGGAGCGCGCCTACTTTTCTTAAAATCACAGGTTAAACCGGTGGCTAACTTTATCATGACAACTTAAAAACTTTACTGTGACCATTTGAAAAGGTCGTAATAATGATCATCTGTTTTTTCACATAAGGAGTGGAGTTGTGTACGGAACGCATAAACGCGTAACCTGCGTTTTATCACACGTGTTCTAAGCTGCCGAGAACGGGCTAGTTGACAAACGCAAAGGTTTGGTCTTGACACACATCATGATGTAACATTAAACATTACATTGGTGCGCTTGTGCCACACCGGGTACTTTTTGATCCAAGAGATCGGCGCCGACCGGAATCGATCGCGATCTAATGTGTTTGGTGCCTCTGAAATCAAATGAAACGTACTCATTATATTGCTGCGGAGTCACGCAAAATACCATGGTTTGCTTACGAGTACACTAATTACGAGCCAAACTTTCAAGTTAACCTGCCTACATTTATAGTCCAAGCTCACACCGAAAGATAAGTTAGCTAGGGTGCGACGATGTCCATAGACGGCAACACAACAGGCGATGAGTCAGTTACTTGCACCGACGCCAAACCACTCGCAGGCGTCGCTCTCATTAAAAAAAAAAGCAAGCGCAGTGTGGCAACAAAACGTGTGCGACGATTGATATTGAGCGCGGCTGATTTGGTGTCCCGAGTGCTGCTTCGAACAGTACACAACACTGATAAGCATCCAACTGCAAGAAACACCTTTATGATGGATTTTTGGCCTTAGGCAGCTTTCATGTTTTGCTATCCACTTCAGGCGTCAGCGCGATTGTCTGTCGCGGGCGGAATGCGACGGCGTCCGACGGGTACCTTGCAATTAGGGAACTTAGACTAACGTCTGCGCATTGCCTCTGTGCCATTAGAGTATGCATTGAGCTCTATTTGCCTTTGATGAACTGGGCAGAAGAAATCTGCGCGCTCTTTGTGGGATTCCAGTTTTCTCGCCTGGTCGCTGGGCTCTTTCCGCTCATCTGTCGCGAAACGTAACGTTTTGACTTGCGATAGCAAATTAGTTGCGGACCGCAGACTGCATCCTGGCACCACACAACAGCGCCCGAGTCGCGAGCGCTTCATCACAATAATTCTATCAGCGGAAAACATCGGAACACAAGCAGCCGCGGCCACCGACGCACGCTGAAACCACGCGAAAGCAAGGTAAACAGGAAGTTTTCTAGGGCACGTTTCCGGTAAACGCACAATGTTGCCAGAGACAGGCAAGCGCTGGCGAAACCGTCTATACATTTGACTCTTGAAAAATCCGCCAAACACGGAGTACGCAAAAAAAAATATACTCCCGAAGAACCACGCAGGAACTCCGCCCACAAGGGAGTATTGCGATATAGAACATACTCCCAATGTTCCACCGAAAAACTCCGTCAGGCACGGAGTAAAAAAATCAAAATATATACGCCCAAGACACCACGCAGGAACTCCGTGAGGCACGGAGTAAAAAAATAAAAATATATACGCCCAAGGCACCACGCAGGAACTCCGTGAGGCACGGAGTAAAAAAATAAAAATATATACTCCAAAGGCACCTCGCACGAACTCCGTCAGGCACGGAGTAAAAAAATAAAAATATGCACTCCCAATGCACCACGCAGGAACTCCGACCGATGCGGAGTACAAGTTTACTCCGACCCTACGCAGTATAATTAACTCCCAATAGGGGGGTCGCTAGAGACACGCCATTTAGTCCCAGCAGGGAGTAAATTTCTTTTACAGTGTAGAGGCTTCGCTGCTGCTTTTTTGCGGGGCGCAATTCCCACAACAGTGCTCGATCCGATGTTGGACGTCGTGGCGCTGAGCGTTAATGTTCTTGCAATCGCTGTCCTTGACTTGCTAGATATTATAGCCCTTCAAGGAACCGAAGCGGTAGACGTCAAGGTCAGGGGTTACCTTATTCACGTCAACGACAGCATGAAATACGAAAACAACGCCGACAACCATGCTGTCAAATCAAAGTGGTGGCTGACCAAAATGCTTCCATTCCAGCGGGATGGCCATTCACCATCAAGTAGATACATTTGTGCACCCTTAGTGTAAGCAATGCTGACTTGTTTTCTTTCTACTTTTTTAGAGCGCGAAATGAGTTTGAACAGTAAAAACCCTGCCTATTTTCGTCAGCCCTCTTTTGTTGACGCGAGTAGAACAGACGTCGGCGAGATGCGTTCCATTACCCGCGCGATTCGGGCTTGAAGCTGAGTTCTGTAATAAGTCAAAAAATTTTGAGCGCCGGAACCGCGATATCATCACGAGGAACGCTGTAGTTGAGGGTTCCGGGAACTTCCACCCCCCGAGGTTCATTACCGTTCTCTTATAACGCACAGCACACGGACCATTTACGGTCCCCATGTGACCGCGGCGCCCTGGGTCACATCCGCGTCTTCCCAGCAAAGCGCCATATCCAGTATCACGGCAGCGAACGAGCTGTCTCGTCCGCAACGTTCAGAATTGCGTTAATAATTGCTGTACAGCCCCAGTGCAGTCTCCCGAACTGGGGCAGAAAATGAAATCAATTATCTGGATTGCAAGCGACTGCATTGCCGAGGTCAAGAGTCTCGTGATTCAATTAGTAGAAGCTACTACTGCGTTTCTGAACAAAACTAATTTCAAAGTTGCGCTATGTGTGTCTTGACCTCATATGTTGTCGTCACGCTAAACCAGCTTGGCCAACTTAATTATTGATAATGTGAACATCTCAGTAGCTTGGGTGTACACACAAGTTTGTCGCTTGGTGCAGGAAAGAGAAGAAGGGGACAGTTAGTCTTCGTACGGACAAAAATCTAAAAGAGAGCAATGTGGAAAACTGACCATTAACAATTGAATCAATAAATAACACAAAATTCTCCGAAAATCCGCAGGGCAGAAAACATTCCAATCAGGTAGTTTTTTGTAATTTTTTACACAGCGAAATAAAAAGAATTGTGAGCCTTTTGCATAAGAGCGCAAGGCTAGGGCACAACGGAGATCGTGGCCTTCCCCTCCTCCTTTACCCATCCTCACCTTCACTTCCGTCTCCCTCCAACTTGCTATACGGTACTATGCATGGGTATGTTACACCTTAACTGCTCACCTGCTCATTCTCCCATGCTCACTCTCACACCACTCCTCTTCACCCTCACTTACTTTTACCACCCCCGTGTTGTATTATACTGCGGCGCTGGTGGCCTTAACCTCCTCCTTTACCCTCCTGTTCACTTCCCTTCCGCTCCTCCTCGGTATGCCCCATTATAAATAGTATGGCTCACACTCTGCCCTCCTCCTTTCCATCTTACTCGGCCTCAATTCACCTTCCCACACCGTCGCTATAGACTATACAAATCTTTAGTGAGCTTTACCTTCTTCCCTTCTCCTCAGCCTCAGTTCCCTTTCCCTCCCCCTTGTCGTACCATAGTATATATATTTTAGTCATTTACCGAGCAACTTAAAAAAGCAGGTGTATTTCAGTCATGTACGTTCAATACTTGAATATGGCCCCGCCACGGTGGTCTAGTGGCTACGGCGCTCGGCTACAGATCCGAAGGTCGCGGGATCGAATCCCGGCCGCGGCGGCTGCATTTCGATGGAGGCGAAATGTTGAGGCCCGTGTGCTGTGCGATGTCAATGCACGTTAAAGAACCCCAGGTGGTCGAAATTTCCGGAGACCTCCACTACGGCGTCTCTCATAATCAGAGCTGGTTTTGGGACGTTAAACCCCACAAATCAATCAATACTTGAATATGGATGTGTTCGGACCCACACACATCTCAGCTTATAAATAAATTAGAAAAGAATTCAGAATAGGGCAGTTAGATTTCTTCTTGGTAACTATAGCCGGCAGCTTAGCATGACAGAAATCAAACATAAACTTAAATGGCAAGAGCTCAAGGATCGTAGAAGGCATATTAGATTAAAATTTTTCCAAGTCATTTATGATTCCAAAACAGGCATAAACCGCGAACAATATATCCAGGCACCACACTACATATCTAAGCGACTGGACCGCTGTTTGAAGGTCAGGGAATTTTCTTGTAGGGGTGACGTTTTCCGTTCCTCTTCTTTTTTTGTTAGAACTGTTCGAGATTGGAACAGTTATTTGCCATCGCGCATTGTATGCATAACAGAAAATGATGCTTTTTTCCACGCATTGTAATAATTTGTTCATGAATTTTGTAAATCTGCAACCTCCCTGCTTTAATGCACTACGGGGCAATGCAGGTCACTAGTAAATAAATAAATAAATAAATGGACATGCTTTGCTATTAACCAGGTATACGGGCTTCTTTCCGAAGTACCGTCAGCTGTTGGTGTACCTGTATAGTGGGACACCTGTCTGCCACACAGACGGCCGGGGTTCGATCGCTCGAACTCAGCTAGCGTTCTTGCGATATTAGTATAGAGGACTCGAATTAACCGTAAAGTATGCTGCAGCTAAAGCATTCTGTTGTGGGAACTGTTTACTAGGTGCGAAGAATTATTTCAGTTTAACCAGAAAGGAACACTGATGTTTTGTTTTTGTGTCCTTCTGGCGCGTACCCTATATTCCGAGTTTTCAGATCACGAAAGAAAAAAAACATTCCACCTCGAGCTAGAACAGCTTCGGTGTTAAGAGCACAAGCCGGGCGACGTAAGCAGTGATCGAGATGACTTCTGGAGCTTGCCTACCCTTACAAAAATGCAATATATGGCGATATCAGGAATTGGGCAAATGTGTCTACATATGGCACGTGCCCGTATCTGGCCGTATTTGTCAAAATCGTCATAGAAATATGTGGCAATGAAAGACACACAGGATGGATGCTATGTAAGACTCATACATATTGGGCAAATGCAGCCACGCACGGACACGTGCCATATATAGCCAGATATGCATGTATGGCCATATATGCATATCTGGCTATATATGGCACGTGTCCGTATTTAGCTGTATTTGCCTAAATAGGCATCGAATGCCTAAAATGCTACTGGCGCCGGGTTTACACGAGATAATACCCCTATCTCGTGTGACAGGGGTATTATACCCCTGCCACACGAGACAACTTGAACGCGCTTTGAGAGAGGGCACTTCGCCGCTAGTGTCATTTGCACGCTGTCACACGGGAACGTTTAGTGACACTCGCTGCAAAGCGCACTTGCAGGCTAGTGCGTTCGCCAAACTCACTTCGCGGCGACGGAGTGTGTAGCCTCGGCAGCAGTGGCTTGCAAAATACTGTGATGCATAACGTGGCGCTCGTAATATGTTTAAAACATTGTTTTTCGTTGCTAGAAATGTTGTTCTGTGTTAAAACAAATTATATTTAAACAAAAAACCTCGCTATTCTCGCCCTCGGGCAGTTCGCGGCCACGTCCGCTAGGGGAATGCACATTTCCAAAGCACGCTTCTCTTTCTCGTGTAGCAGCGCGTGAGCGTAAGTGCACTCGCTCAAAGTGCACTTAAGTTGCCGCGTGTGACAGTGGTATTACATAGCATTCCTCGTGTGTGTCTTTCATTGCCACATATGTTTACATCACGATTTCGGCAAATACGGCCACATATGGGCACGTGCCATATATAGACACATTTGCCCAATTCCTTATATCGCCATATATGGCATTTTTGTAAGGGTGGTGAGAACACTGGAAGATAGTGAGGACCGATGACCCACAAAATACTGCGACCATTCAATGCCACTTGCGCTGGGGCACGCTGGCAGGAACTGTCTTTTCGGCAAGCGTAATGACGCGGTAACTTTGTAACACAGTCGCATGATGGTTGCTTTCTTCGGGCAAAGTGCCCTGCTGAATGCGTCGGACAGGGCCGAGGCCAGTGATGGTGTCATTAACCGAAAACCTTCACGAAAAAAAACAAAAAAACAACGGCGTAATCAGAGCATCCAGATCAGCCCTTTTGCCCTTCCCTTCCGGAGCCCTCTGTGGACACAAAACGAGCCTTTCGCAGGAGGTTCATTCATCAGGATAGTGGCCGTGTGCATCAGCGCTGAAACAATGGCTCGCAGCTGGCTCTTACATGAAGCAAACAAAGCTAATGGCCTGAGTACTATATGAAGGATATGGTTGTTTGTTTTTCGTTTTTTTTTCTTTTTCATGCTTGGCAGCTCTGTGCGGAGCCGCGATCCCAAAGGTGGAAAACGAGGACTACCTTGCTTTCCGCTAGCACAAATTTTCATTTTAACGTGCACTTTATGCGATAGTAAGAGCGAGCAGTGCTGTAGAGAAAAGTGGATATAAAACACGAAAACAAGAGCCAGTGCTGTTCTCGCGCTTAACAGAGCAGAGTTCGCTAACTGAGCAAGTCCTACACTCTAATCACGGTAAAAGAGCAGATTTTCGCATTTTTATGTACCTATAGAGTATAAATTGTACCGTAACATTCGGAAAATTAACTTCTTATATTCGAATAAAGGTATACAAGACAGCTTTTCAACTGGAGGTTACATGGTTATATTACACGCGAAATATTTACGCAAAACGGCTCGCGGTTGATCTTATATACGGCTACTACGCCTCGTGTCGAGTATCAGCCTGTTCTTTCCTTCCCTCTTCTTTTTGCGTTTGCTCACCATATACGGCGTTTTCCTCTATGAATAGAGGTTACACTGCACAGTGCACGGGAAATGTTTACTCAAAACGGCTCGCCGCTGATTTTATACGGCTACTGTGCCGCGTTTCTCGTATGTGCCTTTTCTTTCTCTAGCTCTTCTTTCTGCGACAGGTTCCAGAGCGGTACGCTCCGTCGCCAATAGCAACGGAAGCAGGGGTCCCTTTTCTTTCGCGCTTCCTAATGCGCGCGCCTCATCCTTCGCTCTTCCTTCTGCGGCCCTAATACGCAGCGAGCATGTACAGGTTTTCCAAGCTAACTCGCGACAAGCTCTAAAATCCGCGTGTGCCTTAGGAGCACGCAACCAACTTACCATCGTTTATTGTGCTCTTGACCAGCTCTGAGAATTTTCGAAGTTAGGTCAAGCGATTAATTATTATTAACGACTTACACTCAAAATGTTAAACGGGGTAGTTGTAGAGCATGTTATTTGTGCCCACATTATTTGTTTAAGTTATACTAGCTGAAATTGTTGTAATCTCTCCGGCATTCTATGAAAGTCCGGGAAATTTTAAAGGCGCCGGGCGACGCCCGTTGGGGCACTCAGACATGCTACGGACGAAAGTTTGATCATGCACGCAGAACAAAGGTATGAAGACGACGAAAGCTGTGGCCCCTTTGTCCTGTTTTCCGTGCAGTAATAGACATTTTTAGTTTATCGGGCTTAGCGTAATAGCGTAGTTATCGGAATAGCGGGATGGAAATGCGCATGCGCAGTGCTGTAAACGGCCGATACCGTTTAGCGTGCACACGGTATTTCGCAGATTTAACGTTACCGTGTTTGAGTGTTTATCGTAGTTCACGTAAAACATGGCGGCGGTTTCGGACGCCCGCCTCGAGTTGAATTTGACGTTGCTGTGGCTGGATTCACTTCGTTCGTAGCAAATGACTGTGCAAAATGGCTTCGCTTGCCTTCAGGTAGCTTCGACGACGCAGTATTAGGGATAACTTAGCCGAATTTTCGAGATCGCTTCCCATTTCGAACGTTGCTAGGCCTAGCGAGAGAGCATCTGTTTACATTTCTGCAACATGTCAATTCATGCTCTTGGCGCTTGGTTCGTATATAGTTATTTCTCTTTATTCTCGAAGAGTTAGGATGCCGCTGCACGCGGGAGTGTAAGTGAACATTTTAAGCTTTATTTCTTTTCACCTTTTTTTAACGCATGTATCCTTCGCTAGATGGCGCCACAGTCACAACTATCGGACCGTAAACGCTTCTCCGCTCAACTAAAGCTCGTTTCTGCAACGAATGTTTGCGGTACGGTAACGCTATTCCCATAGTCCCGCTATCACGCTAACGCGCTAAACTAAAAATGTCTAATGTCTGTCTACGAGCATCATCGGTCATTCCTTCGCAGCGAGGCTGATAGCGATGATGTCGCTGCGCGAAAGCGCCTGTATCATCGTAGTACTTTCAGATATCGCGCGTTTTCTCATAAAAACTATATGCAAGTAACACCATTGTAGGTGCTATCACGGTAGTATATTATGTGTACACTGGTTAGCTCCGTTTACAGGAATACGACTACACTGTCGCATACCGGTCCGGCAGCAAATACCAGGCTGCCGACGCCTTGTCGCGCTGTCCGCTGCCGCCCGAGCCCATGCCTCGCCTCCGATCTGCACGGCGTTATGAAACCACACGGATACGCACATGCCCATAGGTCCGATACACCTTATAGCCTCGACAGAAGTTCTTTCCTCCGATGATCTCGTCTCACTTCAACGGGCTGATACGTGCTGCCGCACCATCATCGACCGCCTTTCCGGCTTGTCAAGTTCTCTAAACAGCCGCTCGAGACGGCAAACATCACGTTTCAGGGTGCAAGATGGGGCCTTATACCGGCACATTTATCATTCTTCCGGCAACCTATGGGCCCCTGCCGGTCGTGCCTCGTTCACTCCGAATACATGTTTTACAAGCCTTCCACGACGACGCGTCGGCTGGCCATTTAGGGTTTCATAAAACTTACGAGCGCATCAAGACTCGCTGCTATTGGCCTGGCTTCTCATCGAGTGTCGCCAAGTACGTCAGTCCCTGCGCGTCATGCCAACACTGCAAACGTTCTACGTCTCTTCCCGCCGGCCCTATGCAACCTATGACATGCCCTTCCGCCCCCTTCGAAAGCAGTGGGTATACACTTGTACCGACCCCTCCCGCTAACGCCTGCTGGTCACCGCTAGATTGTCACCGCCGTCGACCATAGAGTTTCCTACTAAAATACTAGAGGGAAAACTGGCGCTGCGATCGTGAAGCTGCCATGGGAATGATGGGTATGACATGGATTTGTCTACTCTTCGTGCCTGCGGCTTCAAACGTTTTGTTGGATTTGTTTATTTCTGTTTCTTAGCTTCAGTGACGCGAGTGACGTTACTACACTTTTTCATTACGCGAGGAAGGCAGCGGCTGTGGTGTACGCTTTACTGGCTTTACTACTAGAGATCATCAGACTGTTGAATGTACCAAAGTCGTTTGCAATGATGGTACCATGCAGTGTTTCGTTGATGTGTTTGTTGACGGATGGCTACACATATTATATGCAGCGGTATTTTACACAACTATATAGAAATATTCGCGCTGCGTCTAGCGAACCTTACCGATGCGGTTTTGATGGTTTTTTTTTTCTTTCTATCAGATGCGATAGAATCTGTAACCGTAGGGTCGCTTCATATGGCTGACATACATACCTTGTCAAAAGGCTGTTCGTATACCTTGTACTACGGCATTTCAATTCCGCTGTCTGATTAATTCAACGCTGACCGAATGCGCCAAGCAGGGGCACAGTTATCGTGCGTAGTAGACGCCCAGTGGGCGATATGCAGACGAGCCTGCGGACGTAGCTAAAAAAGTCAGCTCGGATCAAAGCTCAGACGCAGTTTCCGATGGACGTTAACGGCACAGTTGTTTATTTAAAATCACGTTTTTTTTCACAAAACCAACCACCAAGCGATGGGCGATACTGCGCTCCTGCTACGGCCTCGCGCAGGGGCTTGACTCATGCATATAGTTTGCAAAAAAACAATGGAGCACTTGCCCGGCACTAAAAGAAGCGAGCGAAAGCCCGTTTCTTATATTTAGAAGACATATCTACCTTTTACACACTTGTAAATGTCAGCACGTCGCTTACAAGAGCAAAAATCTTTATTTTAAGTTCAAACATAACTACATCTGGAACTTAAACCTGTATGGACGCTGTTAAATCTGGGCACAAGCAGAGGAGACAACATTGCGATATCGCACAATATTGCTAAATTCCTGAGTGCTATGTATTTTTCTAACCGCGAAAAAGCAACTGGTACCTGCGCACGTACAGTGCTCAACACTCATGTCTATAACGACGGAGCGTCGTGCTCGGAACTGCACGAGCGACATCTACAGTTGGAAACGGGACCACATCCGAGCATGCGCAGCGCCACTGACGCACATGCCTTGCATTTTCGACCCTTGGTTATCACCGCGGATGCAACAACCGCTTCGGCCGTCAGTAGCGCTGTCAACGGCTTAGCGTAATAACAAAAGAAAAAAAAGAAAAGAAACGAAGAGTATTGTTCGCAGCGCCCGATGGAAGCTGACTGTGCCAGCTGTGCTGCGTTCTGATTCCCCGTTCGCGGTCACATTGCCCCGACAACAGATTTACGCCCACTTATGAACTGTATAAAGTTTTCCGTGGTTTTTTTTTTTTTTTTGCGTCAGGCTGCTCGGAAGCTGTCTTTTGGCCGGTGTGGAATGTTGCACTTCCAACTGTGAACAGAGTGCTGGAAGCATTTTATGAGGAAGGTCGGCTTGCCCTTGCTCCCCGTCGTCGGTCAGAAAGGGCTACAACCGACAAAGGACCGACTGATCGTATGTATCGGCATTGCAAACTGCATTTAGTCGCAGTCAACGCATCGTTGGTGAGTTACAATTAACAGTAGGTTTGCGAAATTAAATGACAGCACGCGGAAATAAACGCAATGCGCTATGACAGAGAGAGAGAATATTTTATTGATGGCCTGGCTTGCTACTACACGTGCGCTATGAAAAATACATTATGCGCTATATACGTTATGCGGCGCATTGCGCGTATAATATGATACCGCAAACCGAAAATGAGTATGCAGTAGAAAACGCGCCGATCCGGGTGATTGCACTTTTTTTTTCCAAGGCTATATGGCTGACAGCGCTTCTGCCGGCCAAAGCAGTTGTCGCGGCCGCGGCGATAAACAAGGGGGGCGATCGGAGATCGGCTGTTCGCTCGAGAACGCTTTCTGAACACTGACGTCAAAAAGTGGGTGGTCCGCGATAGCTTTGAGCAATGCTTTGAGAAAGGGTGGAGCGCGGCCGGCGCGGCCAATGGGGAAGCGGCGCGCTCCTCGGATGATGACGTACTCCGTTTGTCGTCTGCTTCTGAAAGCCAAAATGTTTCTCCTGAGAAATTAAGAAATCTGCTCCTTTTAAAAACGGTGCTTTCTTCTTCTCAGACGTAAACACGCTCTTAAGCATCAATATCTTTCTCTGCAGGTTCGCTAAGCGGTGTCGCGGGCGCGAAAAACAAGAAGCGTGCGCGTAAGTGGCGTCATATCTAAATTTCGTGTCGTCGTCTGCTGCTGCCATGTCCTCGCACAAAAACGTGCATCTCGGCCCGCGGGTGCTCAGAGGCAGAGGGAGCTCCTTCTCGCATTTTTGGAGGCTGCACCCCAACTGTGAAAGCTCGACAAACTCTTCACTACCGACAGCGCGCTGGAAACTTCCAGTAGCAAAGAACATCATGCATGCGCAGCTCTTTTCTCTCCGTCGAAATTCCACGGGCTCTTTGGCACCCGGTTTCCGATCTCCTGACCATTCCCTGGCCTGGAGCGTGGGACACCGTTCACCGCGACGCAAGCCTGGAGAAACTACTCCAGGCTATCAGACGAGCAGAGGAGGTGGCGGCGAGGATTTTTTTTTTCCTAAAATAAAGTTGTTCTCTCTCTCGGGATCAAGTTCAGCGCACAGCCAACGTACTGTTCGCTTCGACAGGCGAAATTGACGCCGGAATTCACTTCCTGTCAAATCCACAAATACATCGCGAACCTCCAGCTGCTCCGCGTCCTATTTCAGCGACGACAATGCGAGGACTCAGCGCCCAAGTGGACCGCCATTTCTCTCTGTGACGCAACATTGCGCAGCCGCAGCCGCCGTTTCAATCCAAGCGGAGCCGCTGCCGCGGCCGCTGTTCGCAAAGTGTTCGTAAACCGTTCGTAAATCGTTCGCTGAGCGATCGACCTCGGGCATCGTTCTCCTCATAGCAGACGACACGCTCGGTTTGAAAATGATTGACAGGGATTTGACGTCAACTTGACGACAACGAAATCGCGAGGCCCCGGAAGGCTCGACGTTCCACAAGTCGCAACAGGTGGCGAAAAAAACCAGCCGCGGCGCGTTCCATCATGTTGCGCGTAGAGTGGAACTACTAACCTAGCCCCATATCTTAGTTTGCAGTTTTCCCCCTAGGGGCTCTCAATAACGCCAAAGGCGTAGGCGCAAAAAACAAAACAATCTAAATAATGATGATGATAGTACATGCAGCGCCATCTCTAGATTTTATATTGCAGTTTAGGGCGCCACCGCTACCCTTATTTTTCGTTGCACTGTCAAAGGTACAGTTTCTATTCTCTAATTTGGTTATAGGTAGGTGTTCCGTGGGCACGCCCCGCGGATGACGACACCGGAGCGGCGCTGGCCAATCGCGTGCGGCGATTCCGAACACTTTCGCAAAAATACCATCTCCGATCGCCCCCAAGGACGCAAACTGCAAGGCAAGCGCGTCAGTGGCGATGCGCATGCTCGGATGTGGTCCGTTTCCAACTACAGATGTCGCTCTTGCAGTTCCGAGCACGACGCTCCGTCGTTATGGGTATGAGAGTTGACCACTGTACATAGTTATTCCAAATTCTTCCGTTTTATTGCAATATTTTGTCGTAAACGACCTATTTTTTTGAAGTCGCAAAGCGATATGAAGCCGCAAGAACGAAGACTAGGCAATTCCATGTCATACCCATCATTCCCATGCTGGCTCAACCGCCTTGTTTGAAACTCCCATAGACACTGGCGCCAGTTTTCACCGTAGTATTTTAGTAGGAAACTCTACGCCGTCGACCACCTAACACGCTACGCTGAGACGGCAGCTCTTGCTGTTGGCGCTGCCTCAGAAATTGCGCAGTTCGTCCTGCGCGCTATCATATTACGCCACGGCGCGCCTCGTGTTCTCCTCAGTGACCGTAGCAAGATGCTCATTTCGCATGTTTTAGCTGAAGTGTTGCATGCCTCCAACACCGTCCACAAGACCACGTCAGCTTATCATCCACAAATAAATGAATTAAGTGATCTGGGTATCCAGCGGATACCCAGATCACTTAATTCGCAGCGCTTGTGAAAGCCTGCTCGAAAGACTGAAATCCTCAGAAAGAGCAACGCTCGCCCGAAAAACCCCCCTTTGTCATGCCACATTTGCATTGCCTTTCATACAATACCAAGAAACTTGCGTAGTGACACGGAACATACGCGTCGTATTTTTAGCGCCATGCAAACTTAAAAAAGAGTGCTCTCTGCTGAATAAAGCAAAAGATGAGCATGGACCGTGCAAAAAGAGAAATCATCAGAATGGGCCGATCAAATGTATCTCATTTCTGTACAAAATTCCCTTGTCATGTTAGCGGTCATATATAGGTCCCGTCGGCCGTCCGTTCACAAAACGCGGGCAGGGGCACACGCGATCCCTGGGCCCTGGCACGGCCAGCAATCTTGCCCTACATTGCAAAAACTGCGACAGCATGAGCTGTAGTGGTTAAAACAGCGCTACAAAACGGGACGGAGACAGAGAACACACACACGGCGCGCACTAACGGCTCGGCTTATTTGATAAAAACGTGCTGCTTCTTAAAGCCAGACATACATCATGGGCGCATGCAAAAGTCGCGAGTACATGTGTCCATGTTAAAACAGGTCGCCCCCTGGCGGTTCGTGAGCTTGCCTATCGGCGACCACCATTTATTAACAAAACCACTGCTTTGGAAGATAACGCAACGGAAGGCTGGCTTGCACAAACACTATCTTTTCTCGAGATATGAAAACCCCCCGCAACTTCCCTTGTGCATGTGTCACTGAGAAAACAACGTGTTAGTATGAACAGTAATGGTGTACTTGTCAGAGTTAAGCGCGGAAGTATTTAGACACCTTAGCTAATGGTGTACAGCCACATTCATAACAATGCCTTGCCAGATTAGTTGATGTCTTATCTAATGAATTATGACGCTTCTTTAGCCTAACATTAATGCAGCCACCAGTCTGTCCAATATAGGAACAGCCGCAGGACAGTGAAATCTGGTACACGACCCCTATCCTATACGAAACGGACGCATTTTCGTGCTTTGTTTTACATACTTTTCTTCCTTCTCTCCTTCTTTTGACTGCTGCCCCAACCTTACATAACACTTTGGGAGCTGAAAAGAGCACATGAACACCGTACTTTCTTCAATCTATGCGACAGGGAATAAACGTAGGGCATTACTGCTACTCTCTTGCTTCTTTCGCCTGGACGCGTGCTCTGTTCTCGGCCACGCGCCGCTCCTGGTGTTGATGGTTTGAGCTTCCTAGGAATCTTGCCTGCGCGAGATACCAGGACCGAGTGCTTATAGCCGGCCCCCCTGTAACACTTTGATGGATTTGTGGGGTTTAACGTCTCAAAACCAGCTCTGATTATGAGAGACGCCGCAGTGGAGGGCTCCGGAAACTTCGACCACCTGGGGTTCTTTAACGTGCACTGACATCGCACAGCACACGGGCCTCAACATTTCGCCTCCATCGAAATGCAGCCGCCGCGGCCGGGATTCGATCCCGCGACCCTCGGGTCAGCAGCCGAGTGCCATAACCACTAGACCACCGTGGCGGGGCCCCCTGTAACGCTTTACCTGAGCCTTTAGACTCGTGCCCAGCTTGTGAAGGCAGGATTTCTTCACAGCCATTCCCATTCCACCAGTGACGATGCCGTGTTTAACAAGCTTAGAATGGCAAGATATTTAGTTAAATAAAGGCTCCTTGCTCGTCGGGGAATGTTGCCAACACAGCTGATCAACCTCGAAAGTAACCTTTAAATCCAGGAATTGAAGCGCACGGTGCTTTGGAACTTCATGTACGAAATTGAGTCCCGAACCATTAGTTCTAAGTGCACCAAGAATATACGTTACAGTTTCAGGCTCTAGAGATTTGACAATAATGAGGACGTCGCCTGCGTACCCAAAAATGTCTATGAAGTTACCGGCCAAACCTTTTGTCACGTTTTTATCCACATACATGAGAAAAATTGTGCTGAGAATGCGGGCTACCTTCGCACCAATACAAACGCGAGACTTCTGCGCTAAATGCTTGACCTTCACAAACAACGTACTTGTTAAGATAAAGGCCGAGGCTGTTCGATATAGGGCGATCGCCGATGGGCAAACGCACGAGCCGCCAGGGGGCGATCTGTTTTAGCGCTGGCACGTGTACTTGTGACTTGGGCACGCGCCCATGATGTACTACGTCTGGATACTAAAAGCAGCACGTTTTCATCTAATAAACACAATTGTTAGTCAGCGCCGTGTATATGTTTTCTGTCTCCGTGCCGTTTTGTAGCGCTGTTTTAACCACTATGAAATCATACCAACTAGCCCAATCTGCTCTTCTCCTGCATGAGCTGTTTTTCTGATATAAACAACAAAATTCTTTTCAAACGTAAAACCCCGAACTGAATGCGATTATCGAGGCTTTTTTCATTGCAGAAGTGGTGATACTTGAGTTAGTTCACCATCATTATCATTATCAAGAGAAATATATTTTTTAGATGGGCACATCAGGACCCTTCCGGGCTTGTAACAGGCACCTGCCACGGCTACGCTTAGACAGCATCGTGTAAGATTATCTGCGCGACTTCTCCCTGTCGTTCTGTATAAATATTTTCTTTATAATAAAACGCAGTGGGAAGTCTGTGCTTAGTATGTGCATGTGTGTTTCTACGTTCATCGTATTTAGCGCAAGGGCAACACAGATAGCAAAGAAGAACAAAGAACACAGCGCCTATATTTGGTATCCTTCTTTACTGTCTGTGTTACCTTTGCACTAAATACGATGAATGTGGAGTCTGAAGACCAACTAACCCGGCATGTACACCCTTTGACAAAATAAGTCGGGACGTGCGAGCAACGACCGCAATCAGATAAAACTGCATCGCCGCTCCATCTGACGTGGAAAGTGCGCGTGCGCGTCCTTTCAATCTCACAGACATATATTTTTACTCGCTTGAAGCGGACCAGTGATTACATGTAGCGTTTTGCGCTAGGCGTCGCTTTCTTTCTTCAATCCGTGACGCGCTCAATTCGGCGGGGGCACGGTGGCGGTGAAGTGTATGCGACTCGCTGCGCCCTGATTAAAGAGATAGCATATCTTGTCTCCGTATTGAGTTGTCATTAAATACAGTGAAACTGTTGCATCACGTGCGTGGTCACGCTCAGACACTGATCGGCAAGTTTTTAGACAGGATACCAAACGATGCAAGTCTTCGGAACTATTAGCTGTAATCACGCTTCTTCGGAGCTTGCAATATCCTCTATAGAGAGCATGTAAATCACAACGCGTTCCGCGTGGCTGCAGAAAGTTACGAAAACACGTGAGTGCAGCGATGAACTCAAAAAAGCTGAGTGACAGCTGAAAAGAACAAAGCGTGTTCATGAATGAGTAGACGCTCCCTGCTTCTCTGTACTCTAAGTGTGAGCTCTTCGAACCACGATAAAACGAGAAGGACGCTTGAGATTCGCGCCCAAGAGTAGAACACGAGAACCTGATCGAGATCACTTGGCATCGCCTTCTCCATAATTAGCCTCAACGTGCCGTGAGGAAAAGAAAGCCTGTGCGCGTAACATTGAACACATTTTTGCCAAGCAGAACGCGCTGATTTTTCGCCCACTACCAACGACGCTTACGTAGACACCGACACCGGAATTTCTGCGAAAGGAGCTTTTAACACCAGCGCGTTAAACGAAAAGTTCGGCTGCTCTGCGTTGTCTGTGAAGCGAGCCGCGTACACTTCACCGCCACCGTGCCCCCGTTGAACTGAGCGCGTCACGGAATGAAGAAAGCGACGCCTAGTACGAAACGCTACATGTAATCACTGGTACGCTGCAAGAGAGTAAAAAGGTATGGCTGCGAAATTGAAACGACGCGCATGCGCACTCTCCACGTCAGATGGTGCGGCGATGCAGTTTTATCTGATTGCGGTCGTCGCTCGCACGTGTACTTGTGACTTGGGCACGCGCCCATGATGTACTACGTCTGGATACTAAAAGCAGCACGTTTTCATCTAATAAACACAATTGTTTGTCAGCGCCGTGTATATGTTTTCTGTCTCCGTGCCGTTTTGTAGCGCTGTTTTAACCACTATGAAATCATACCAACTAGCCCAATCTGCTCTTCTCCTGCATGAGCTGTTTTTCTGATATAAACAACAAAATTCTTTTCAAACGTAAAACCCCGAACTGAATGCGATTATCGAGGCTTGTTTGATTGCAGAAGGGGGGGTACTCTGAGTAGTTCCCATCATTATCATTATCAAGAGAAATATATTTTTAGAATGGGCACACAGGACCCTTCCGGGCTGTCAACAGGCACCCTGCCCACGGGCTATGCTTAGACAGCATGTGTAAGATTATCTGCGCGACTTCTCCTGTGCGGTGCTGTATAAATATTTCTTTATAATAACCAGCAAAGCAAGTGGGAAGGCGTGTTAGTATGTGCATGGCGCTAGTTTCTACGTCTCTTATTAGCGCCAAGGGCAACACAGATAGCAAAGAAGAACCAAAAGAACACGGCTGCCTATATTTGTTGTCCTTCTTTTACTGTCTGTGTTACCTTTGGCACTAAAAATACGATGATGTGGAGATCTGAAGACAACTAACCGACATGTACACCCTTGACAAAATAGTCGGGAACGTGCGAGCAACGACCCGCAATCATATAAAACTGCATCGCCGCGCCATCTGACGTGGAAAGTGCGCGTGCGCGTCCTTTCAATCTCACAGACATATATTTTTACTCGCTTGTAGCGGACCAGTGATTACATGTAGCGTTTTGCGCTAGGCGTCGCTTTCTTTCTTCAATCCGTGACGCGCTCAATTCGGCGGGGGCACGGTGGCGGTGAAGTGTATGCGACTCGCTGCGCCCTGATTAAAGAGATAGCATATCTTGTCTCCGTATTGAGTTGTCATTAAATACAGTGAAACTGTTGCATCACGTGCGTGGTCACGCTCAGACACTGATCGGCAAGTTTTTAGACAGGATACCAAACGATGCAAGTCTTCGGAACTATTAGCTGTAATCACGCTTCTTCGGAGCTTGCAATATCCTCTATAGAGAGCATGTAAATCACAACGCGTTCCGCGTGGCTGCAGAAAGTTACGAAAACACGTGAGTGCAGCGATGAACTCAAAAAAGCTGAGTGACAGCTGAAAAGAACAAAGCGTGTTCATGAATGAGTAGACGCTCCCTGCTTCTCTGTACTCTAAGTGTGAGCTCTTCGAACCACGATAAACGAGAAGGACGCTTGAGATTCGCGCCCAAGAGTAGAACACGAGAACCTGATCGAGATCACTTGGCATCGCCTTCTCCATAATTAGCCTCAACGTGCCGTGAGGAAAAGAAAGCCTGTGCGCGTAACATTGAACACATTTTTGCCAAGCAGAACGCGCTGATTTTTCGCCCACTACCAACGACGCTTACGTAGACACCGACACCGGAATTTCTGCGAAAGGAGCTTTTAACACCAGCGCGTTAAACGAAAAGTTCGGCTGCTCTGCGTTGTCTGTGAAGCGAGCCGCGTACACTTCACCGCCACCGTGCCCCCGTTGAACTGAGCGCGTCACGGAATGAAGAAAGCGACGCCTAGTACGAAACGCTACATGTAATCACTGGTACGCTGCAAGAGAGTAAAAAGGTATGGCTGCGAAATTGAAACGACGCGCATGCGCACTCTCCACGTCAGATGGTGCGGCGATGCAGTTTTATCTGATTGCGGTCGTCGCTCGCACGTCCCGACTTATTTTGTCAACGGGTGTACCTCTTTCTACGTCTTTCGTCAGACAGTTAAAACTTGTTTGCGCAAGCGAACCATTGATTTTTGGGATTTTACGTCCCATAACCACGATGTGATAATAACAGACGCCGTAGTGGAGGGCGCTGGAAATTTCCGCCACTACCTGGGGTTCTTTAACGTGCACTGACATCGCACAGTACACCGTATTCAACACTTCCCCTCCATCAAAATTGCTCAAATGAGCCAACTAGACAAACAAGATGCCTTAATTACTATTTACTACTGTTTTAAATACGAAGCATTTCTTAGGGAACTTCGGCGACTTTTAGCGCATCTATTTTTTTTATTTTATTTACAAAATACTGCGGACCACAAATGGGTCCTTGCAGGAAGGGCACTACAGAGGAAAAATGACGGAAAAGCAATACAAAATACTTAAGTATAAAAATATAATACATTGATATGATAAGTAAACACATACACCGAATAAGTCAAGTATACATAACTGAAAACATATGATCAACGCGCTTCAAAGAAAATGTTTAAATCAGGTCGGGTGTTCCACTCACACTGTTCTGGGGAAGAAAGAAAATTTAAATGCGTTTGTCCTGGCGAAATGAGGGGTTAGTGCATACGGGTGATCATGACGGGTACGCCTTGTTGACAAAGGGGTAACGTATGCCGTAGGGTCTAAGGATAGTTCGTGGTTAATTATCTGCTTTAGGAACTTCAGGCGAAGCATGGGCCTATCTATCTATCTATCTATCTATCTATCTATCTATCTATCTATCTATCTATCTATCTATCTATCTATCTATCTATCTATCTATCTATCTATCTATCCGCCTACGACTTTATGCTCTCCTGGCCGTTTCGTTAATGGAATGCGTACGAAAATTGGTATGGCACAACACGACTGCATGATGAACGTAAATGACAGGTCATAACATGAAAATCATGACATGCATGTCATCAGCGGCATGATTTACATGCCACGGTCTTAATGCTCTCCTGGCCGTTTCGTTAATGGGATGTATACGAAAACTGGTATCCCACAACAAGACTGCATGACGAACATAAATTGCAGGTCATAACATGAAAATCCTGATATGCATGTTATGAGCGGCATGATTAACGTTACATGGTCTTGGTGCTCTTGCGGCCGTTTCTTTAACTTGATATATACCAAAATTGGTATGGCGAAACAACAATGTCTGACGAGCACAGGTGGCACGTTCTAAGAACTTGAAAATCGTGACTTGCATGCCATGAGAGGCATGATTTACATGCCGCGCGTTTGTTAATGTGATGTATACCAAAATTGCTATGGCGCCACACGACTGCATGACGAATGTAAATGACAGGCCATAACATTAGAATCATGACATGCGTGTCATGAGCGGCATGGTTTACATGCCACAGTCTCGATGCTCTTGCGGCCGTTTCGTTAACTTCATATGTACCAAAATCGGTATAGCGCGACAACAATGCAGGCCCATTTACGTTCCTGATGCGTGCTTCGCATTTCCTTGATTCGCACTGCAAGTGGGAACTTCCTTTTTTTTTCTTTTTTTATGACGGGAAATGTGTTCCTTGTTTTCCATGGTGATGTTCTTTTTCAATAACGAGACGAACCAAAACACTGCGAGAGTTTGCGATGGGATCCGTGGTGACGGAAGATAAGTGTTCGCGCAGTGCCGGAGTTTGTTAGACAGGGAACCTAGATAGTGAAACTGTTCGAAACTGAGAAATTACACATGAGCAAGATTTGCGCGAAGGTTGTTACAATGTTCTGCCGGATAACCAAAAACATCGCCCTAAAGACGTGTGTATGGACGTGTTAGATCCCACTGCAAACAAGCTAAATTTGTTGGAATCCGTTGTAACATATTGTTACGGTTGAACAGTGGACGATGTTTATTTACAGGGCGAGGTTGGCGATGATCAAGCAATGGTGGCGTCGATCCGCTGCACCAGCTAACGTCGGCTTCCTTCGCTTCCGTTCCCGGTTCACACCTTACCGCTTATGTAGCATTCCCCGGTTCGCAGACGAAGCTCGCCGTGCAAGTCCACATCAGTTGGAAAGTGCACGATGAAATCGCTTGAGCCACGAAGAACAAAGAACACAGCGCCTGTGTTTGTCTTCCTTCTTTGCTGTCTGTGTTACCTTTGCACTAAATACGATGAATGTGGAGCCTGAAGACCAACTAACCCAGCATGCACCTGTTTTAAGTGTTTCTACGTCTTTCGTCAGACAGTTAAAACTTGTTTGCGCAAGCGAACCATTGATTTATGGGATTTTACGTCCCATAACCACGATGTGATAATAACAGACGCCGTAGTGGAGGGCGCTGGAAATTTCCGCCACTACCTGGGGTTCTTTAACGTGCACTGACATCGCACAGTACACCGTATTCAACACTTCCCCTCCATCAAAATTGCTCAAATGAGGCAACTAGCCAAACAAGATGCCTTAATTACTATTTACTACTGTTTTAAATGCGAAGCATTTCTTAGGGAACTTCGGCGACTTTTAGCGCATCTATTTTTTTATTTTATTCACAAAAGACTGCGGACCACAAATGGGTCCTTGCAGGAAGGGCACTACAGAGGAAAAATGATGGAAAAGCAACACAAAATACACAAGTATAAGAATATAATACATTGATACGATAAGTAAACACATACACCGAATAAGTCGAGTATACATAACTGAAAACATATGATCAACGCGCTTCAAAGAAAATGTTTATATCAGGTCGGGTGTTCCACTCAGACACTGTTCTGGGGAAGAAAGAAAATTTAAATGCGTTTGTCCTGGCGAAATGAGGGGTTAGTGCATATGGGTGATCATGACGGGTACGCCTTGTTGACAAAGGGGTAACGTATGCCGTGGGGTCTAAGGATAGTTCGTGGTTAATTATCTGCTTTAGGAACTTCAGGCGAAGCATCTTCAGGCGAAGCATCAGGCGATGCTTCAGGCGAAGCATGGGCCTATCTATCTATCTATCTATCTATCTATCTATCTATCTATCTATCTATCTATCTATCTATCTATCTATCTATCTATCTATCTATCTATCTATCTATCTATCTATCTATCTATCTATCTATCTATCTGCCTACGACTTTATGCTCTCCTGGCCGTTTCGTTAACGGTATGCATACGAAAATTGGTATGGCACAACACGACTGCATTATGAACGTAAATGACAGGTCATAACATGAAAATCATGACATGCATGTCATCAGCGGCATGATTTACATGCCACGGTCTTAATGCTCCCCTGGCCGTTTCGTTAATGGGATGTATACGAAAACTGGTATGCCACAACAAGACTGCATGACGAACATAAATTGCAGGTCATAACATGAAAATCCTGATATGCATGTTATGAGCGGCATGATTAACGTTACATGGTCTTGGTGCTCTTGCGGCCGTTTCTTTAACTTGATATATACCAAAATTGGTATGGCGAAACAACAATGTCTGACGAGCACAGCACGTTTTAAGAACTTGAAAATCGTGACATGCATGCCATGAGAGGCATGATTTACATGCCGCGCGTTTAGTTAATGGGATGTATACCAAAATTGCTATGGCGCAACACGACTGCATGACGAATGTAAATGACAGGCCATAACATTAGAATCATGACATGCGTGTCATGAGCGGCATGGCTTACATGCCACAGTCTCGATGCTCTTGCGGCAATTTCGTTAACTTCATATGTACCAAAATCGGTATAGCGCGACAACAATGCAGGCCCATTTCACGTTCCTGATGCGTGCTTCGCATTTCCTTGATTCGCACTGTAAGTGGAAACTTCCATTTTCTTCTTTTTTTATGACGCGAAATGTGTTCCTTGTTTTCAATGATGTTCTTTTTCAATAACGAGACGAACCAAAACACTGCGAGAGTTTGCGATGGGATCCGTGGTGACGGAAGATTAAGTGTTCGCGCAGTGCAGGAGTTCATTAGACAGGGAAGCTAGATAGTGAAACTGTTGGAAACTGAGAAATTACACATGAGCAAGATTTGCGCGAAAGTTGTTACAATGTTCTGCCGGATAACCAAAAACATCGCCCTAAAGACGTGTGTATGGACGTGTTAGATCGCACTGCAAACAAGCTAAATTTGTTGGAATCCGTTGTAACATATTGTTACGGTTGAACAGTGGGCGATGTTTATTTACAGGGCGAGGTTGGCGATAATCAAGCGATGATGGCGTCGATCCGCTGCACACCAGGTAACGTCGTCTTCCTTCGCTTCCGTTCCCGGCTCACACCTTGACCGCTTATGTAGCATTCCCCGGTCCGCAGACGAAGCTCGCCGAGCAAGTCCACATCAGTTGGAAAAGTGCACGATGAAATCGCTTGAGCCACGCAACATGTACCAGCTGTGCTCGGCTTGACCGGCGATTAGCAGAGGTCAAGCGTGCTACCACGTAGGTCAAGTCACTCAAGCGATCGACAAAACGAATGGGCCAATATAGTTCGGTAAAAACTTCTGGCATAGGCCGCGTTGCGTCGTGGGGTCCGCACCCACACAAAGACTCCTTTAGCGTATGAGACTGGCTGATGGCGGCTGTCATAACGCTTCTTGGATCGGCCTTGAGATATAACAGTACGAAGTCGAGCGATACGACGGGCTTCTTCAGCAAGGCACAGCATCTTGGCGACAGAGTAGTCACTGTGGAAGTCGAACGGTAGTATTGTGTCAATACTGTTCAGTGGCGGACGTGCGTAAAGCAGGTAAAATGGTGTGTAATCGGTGGTCTCATGCTATGCGGTACTATACGCATAAGTGATGTCACTTATGCGTATAGAACGTCATCCCAATCTTTGTGATCGGAAGATCCATTGCCAACATATTTGTTAGTGTTCTGTTGGTACGCTCTACAAGACCGTTGGTCTGAGGGTGATAAGGTGTCGAATGTCGTAGCTGTGAACTGCAGAGACGAAGCATTTCTTCCACGACGTCCGCACAAACTGGCGACCACGATCGCTTATGATGACGCGAGGAGAACCGTGCGGAAGAATGACGAATCGTAGCAGGAACGTGGCGACACATGCAGCGGTTGAAGATGGTACGGCAGCCGTTTCTGCGTAGCGAGTCAGGTGATCTACACATACGATTCATTGCCATTAGAGGATCGTGGGAACGGCCCTAAGAATCGATACCCACTTGTTCGAACGGCAGACAAGGGGGCGGCACTGGTTGAAGAAGACCTGGAGGAGTGGTCGTGGGGCGCTTGTAGCGTTGACATTGCTCGCAACCAGCGACGTACTGCTTGATTGTATCTCGCATTCTGGGCCAGAAAAAGCGCTCCTGTGTCCGTTCGAGAGTTCTGGTGAACCCTAGATGGCCAGAGGTCGCGTCATCGTGCATGGTTCTCAGTATATCTAGACGCAGAGTCTGCGGAACCACCAGAAGAAAGCCTGCACCTTGTGCCGAATAGTTGGTTTTGTACAGCAAGCCACCTCGCACGCAAAATCGACTGCTGGCTAGAGGACGCAACGCTGCAGTAAAAAGGGGCTCCAAACTAACATCGTTTTCTTGCTCAGTCCTAAATGTCGTCAAGTCTGGGAACGTCGAAGAAATACATGCAAAACACTCCTCGAAATTGTCTTCGTCACACATCGTTGTCGGCAGAGGAAGGCGGGAAAGACAATCTGCGTCTGCGTGGCGACGACCTGACTTGTAGGAGATGACGAAGTCATACTCCTGAAGTCGAAGAGCCCAACGGGCCAGTCGACCACTCGGATCGCGGAGATTTACCAGCCAGCACAAAGCGTGGTGGTCAGTAACGATAGTGAAGCTAGATAGTGAAACTGTTGGAAACTGAGAAATTACACATGAGCAAGATTTGCGCGAAAGTTGTTACAATGTTCTGCCGGATAACCAAAAACATCGCCCTAAAGACGTGTGTATGGACGTGTTAGATCGCACTGCAAACAAGCTAAATTTGTTGGAATCCGTTGTAACATATTGTTACGGTTGAACAGTGGGCGATGTTTATTTACAGGGCGAGGTTGGCGATAATCAAGCGATGATGGCGTCGATCCGCTGCACACCAGGTAACGTCGTCTTCCTTCGCTTCCGTTCCCGGCTCACACCTTGACCGCTTATGTAGCATTCCCCGGTCCGCAGACGAAGCTCGCCGAGCAAGTCCACATCAGTTGGAAAATGCACGATGAAATCGCTTGAGCCACGCAACATGTACCAGCTGTGCTCGGCTTGACCGGCGATTAGCAGAGGTCAAGCGTGCTACCACGTAGGTCAAGTCACTCAAGCGATCGACAAAACGAATGGGCCAATATAGTTCGGTAAAAACTTCTGGCATAGGCCGCGTTTGCGTCGTGGGGTCCGCACCCACACAAAGACTCCTTTAGCGTATGAGACTGGCTGATGGCGGCTGTCATAACGCTTCTTGGATCGGCCTTGAGATATAACAGTACGAAGTCGAGCGATACGACGGGCTTCTTCAGCAAGGCACAGCATCTTGGCGACAGAGTAGTCACTGTGGAAGTCGAACGGTAGTATTGTGTCAATACTGTTCAGTGGCGGACGTGCGTAAAGCAGGTAAAATGGTGTGTAATCGGTGGTCTCATGCTTTGCGGTACTATACGCATAAGTGATGTCACTTATGGTTATAGGACGTCATCCCAATCTTTGTGATCGGAAGATCCATTGCCAACATATTTGTTAGTGTTCTGTTGGTACGCTCTACAAGACCGTTGGTCTGAGGGTGATAAGGTGTCGAATGTCGTAGCGGTGAACTGCAGAGACGAAGCATTTCTTCCACGACGTCCGCAACAAACTGGCGACCACGATCGCTTATGATGACGCGAGGAGAACCGTGCGGAAGAATGACGAATCGTAGCAGGAACGTGGCGACACATGCAGCGGTTGAAGATGGTACGGCAGCCGTTTCTGCGTAGCGAGTCAGGTGATCTACACATACGATTCATTGCCATTAGAGGATCGTGGGAACGGCCCTAAGAAATCGATACCCACTTGTTCGAACGGCAGACAAGGGGGCGGCACTGGTTGAAGACGACCTGGAGGAGTGGTCGTGGGGCGCTTGTAGCGTTGACATTGCTCGCAACCAGCGACGTACTGCTTGACTGTATCTCGCATTCTGGGCCAGAAAAAGCGCTCCTGTGTCCGTTCGAGAGTTCTCGTGAAGCCTAGATGGCCAGAGGTCGCGTCATCGTGCATGGTTCTCAGTATATCTAGACGCAGAGTCTGCGGAACCACCAGAAGAAAGCGTGCACCTTGTGCCGAATAGTTGGTTTTGTACAGCAAGCCACCTCGCACGCAAAATCGACCGCTGGCTTGAGGACGCAACGCTGCAGTAAGAAGGGGCTCCAAACTAACATCGTTTTCTTGCTCAGTCCTAAATGTCGTCAAGTCTGGGAACGTCGAAGAAATAGATGCAAAACAGTCCTCGAAATTGTCTTCGTCACACATCGTTTTCGGCAGAGAAAGGCGGGAAAGACAATCTGCGTCTGCGTGGCGACGACCGGACTTGTAGGAGATGACGAAGTCGTACTCCTGAAGTCGAAGAACCGAACGGGCCAGTCGACCACTCGGATCGCGGAGATTTACGAGCCAGCACAAAGCGTGGTGGTCAGTAACGATAGTGAAGGGTCGTCCGTAGATGTAGGGCCAAAATTTGTGGACAGCGAATACTGCGGCTAAGCATTCTTGCTCTGTGACGGTGTAATTGCGTTCCACCTTGGTCAGAGAGCGACTGGCATAAGCCACAACGTGCTCCGATCCTTGGTGACTAGTACGGCACCGATTCCGATACCGCTAGCATCAGCGTGAACTTCGGTGGACGAAGATGTATCGAAGTGACGTAATATGGGTGCCGAAGTTAGCAGAAATTTTAGTTCCCTGAATGCGTCGTCACAAGTCGATGTCCAATTTAAAGCAACGTCCTTTTGGAGCAGGCATGTTAGGGGGTGCACCACGTCGGCGAATCTCGGTACAAAGCGTCGAAAATACGAAGAAAGGCCCAGGAAACTCCGTAGCTCCCGCACTGACTTCGGTGGTTCAAAAGAGCTAACTGCCTCGATCTTGCGTGGGTCGGGCCTCACACCGTTCTTGTCGACCAGATGTCCAAGTACCAATGTTTCGGTTTCGCCGAAGCGACATTTCCTGGAATTTAGTACCAAACCGGCTTTCTCGACACAATCAAGTACAATACTCAGACGTCTATTATGCTCATTCAGAGTGCTGCCAAAAATCACAACATCATCGAGATAGCACAAACAAATTTCCCATTTAAGTCCTCGTAGAATCGTGTCCATAAACCGTTCGAATGTTGCTGGCGCGTTGCAAAGGCCGAACGGCATAACGTTAAATTCATAAAGACCGTCTGGCGTTACAAAAGCTGTTTTCTCCTTATCGGCTGGGTGCACGGGTATCTGCCAATAACCCGACCGCAGATCCAGCGACGAAAAATACGCCACCGAATGCAGGCAGTCAATGACATCATCAATTCTTGGAAGTGGGTAGAGATCTTTCTTGGTGATTGCGTTCAGTTTTCTATAATCGACGCAGAACCGCCATGATCCATCCTTCTTCTTAACTAGGATGACTGGCGCTGCCCATGGACTAGAAGATTCTTGAACGACACCTTTCTGTAGCATGTCTGTTACCTGTTCGGCGATAAGTGTTTTCTCTGCTGAGGAGACGCGGTAGGGCTTTTGTCGAATGGGACGTGCAGAACCGGTATCAATTCTGTGGCAAGCTCGAGAGCGCCGTAGTGACGCCTGCTTGCCGCCTTGTGCGAAATCAAAGGCAGAAAGATGCTCCAGGAGAACTTCCGCGTGAACTTGGCGCTCATTTGAGGGCAGCGACTTGCTTATCATTTGTAGAACCTGCTGTTCAGAAGTATTTCGGCAGGGGCTGCTCGCGGGAGGCTCTGCATCCTCATTTAGAGCCACGATGGTACTGCAACTAATTTCGTCGAATTCGGCAAGTTTCGTACCACGAGGGAGTACCGCAGGAACGGATGAGCAGTTTAATACCCACAAATTCGCAGCGCATTCACTACTGTCACGACAGATCGTGGCACAAGTACATCCTTCTTAGCGCAGTTTGAAGTGAGTGGTTGACTTGCGCGTCAAATGATGACATGTCGGCAGCAGTGGTTTTGAAAGGCATACGTGACATTGACCAGGGCGCTAATAGCAAGTCGTCTGAAACAACAAAGTTCTCGTCCCTCAAATGTGCATCTGCGAGCGTTGCGAGGAGTGCGCTGTTCAAGGTAATTTCACCTGTACCACAGTTGACCGAAGCACCACAACCCCGAAGAAAGTCAATCCCAAGAATGACGTCATGAGTACAGCGCGGCAGTATCAGAAATTCTGTTTTAAAATCTTCCCCACCAAAGAAGACATTGGCAACGCAGACGCCGAGGGGAACAATGCACTCACCACTGACACCACGAAACATCACACCACCATTCCACGGGAACATTACCTTCCGACCCAGTTTTGTTTTAAACGTCACACTCATTACAGACACGGTAGCCCCAGTGTCTACCAACGCAGTTGCAGAAGCACTGTCAATTAACACACGCACTTTGTTCTTTACCATCATCAGAGGTGGAGGAATATTAGGCACAGGCGTAGACTGTCCGGCGACCTTACCTCCATCGGTCGCGCCGTGTAGTTTCCCGAAGGCGGCGGTGACACTGAGCGTCGCCGTGGTGATGGAGAACGGCGTTGGCGACTGGTTGGCGGTGTCAGGCTGCGGTCTGAAGCTGGCGATTCACTCCTCCTGGTGTATTGACAGAACGTATCGGTAATATGTGGCGCTGGGCCTCCTGTGGCGCTGGGCCTCCTGTGGCACTTGTGGCAGCAGAATCCCTTAGCCAGTGGTTGTAACTGTCACGGTCAAATTCAGGCCAAGTAGGGACTTGTGGAATCGGTCTGGCCTGTCGTAGCCCGTGACAGAACCGAGATATGTGTCCCGCGGTGCCGCAGTTGTAGCACACAGGCGACGCGCGATCGACTTTGTAGGCAGCGTGGTCAACCCTGGGATTCTGGGAATAGTACACGCGGCCTCCCGAATTACGTTGAGTGGTGGCAGCCGCACGAAGGCGCTGGTTATGCGCCGTTTCATCGGGGAAGGAACGTCGGTACGTCGGTTTTATGGGGGAAGGAACGTCGGCTTGATAGTCTACTGCGCCTGGCACGGCAGACAATGCAGATACGACAGACGCGGGTTCATCAAGCTGGTTGGAAGCAGGAGCACGACAAAGCTGATCAATATCCGTCGCCTTGGCGTGCCGTTCAAGTTCTTCGCGGACAATCTGCCTTATGGCTGCCGCGAGGTCTTGCTGGATGTTGTTGCTGTCGTCAATGCTTGCGACAGTTGCGACGTTCGCAAACCTCCCGAACTTTGGCGTAATGCGGCGCAGCTTCAAATTCTCGAACGCTCGGCAATGTTTGGGAAGATCAGCGACCGAGTTGAGGCTTTCCTTCCCGATTAGGTAGTTGTAGACATCCTCGGCAATGCCTTTGAGAAGGTGTCCAACTTTGTCCTCTTCCGACATTCGAGGATCAACGGATTTACACAGCTTCAGGACTGCTTCAATGTAAGTCGTGCACGTCTCACCGGGGACTTGTGCACGCTGAAGCAATGTCTGCTCCGCCCGCTTCCGTTTCGCACTCGAATCACCAAAACATTCAGTTATGTCGGAAAAGAAGCGGTCCCACGTTGTCAGCGTGTCCTCGTGGTTCTCGTACCACATGAGTGCTATGTCCTGTTGGAAAAATATTCCGGGACTCGCAATCACAGGATGGCTTGGTTGAGTAACATTGGTTTTAATGTGTTTAAAAGAAAAAAAAAGTACCCGCATTTCCCCGAAGGGGAGTATGAGGAAGTGCGAAGCACGGGGTGATGCTATGAGGGGGCGCGCGCGACTAAACTGCAGAGCCGAGCGAAGGAGACGGCAGCGAGAGAGCACGCGCCAGCCGACCCACGGAGGTCTGGCCGTTTTTAAGTGCAAAGCACTTTTACTTATGATGATGATTAAGTGTAATTAATGATTTAAAGTGTTGTTGCCATGATGCATTTGTACACACACACACACATTTATATATGAAGTATTATTTATTTATTTTACACTTCACGCTTTTCGTGTGATGCATTAATGCACCTCGCGAGTGCGTCACACACACACACACATATACCCTAGTTACACGGGCACGCTAACCTCAGTTAAAACTAACCTCGGTTCCCTTAAACCGTGGTTACATGCAGTTACACGAGCAACCCTAACCATAGTTGACCGCTAACCACAGTCACTACAAACTGAGGTTGGCCACCTCAGTTAACCTCGACAACTGAACAAAATGGCGGCCTCCACGTCGGGCGTGGGAGACTCGGCTCACACTGCAATGAACGAGAAAAGGACCCAGGCGCGCGTAATTTGGCCAGTGCCAACCACAGTAATGTTAATCAGATTGTGGGAAGACAACCTGACGGCCTTACGGTCGAACTCGCGCAATGCGCGCATTTATGAATCGATTGCAAGTGCGCTGAATGCGCAAACAGGTGCCAGCGAAGGTTCATACACTGCAAAGCAAGTGCGGCAGAAAATGGAAAATCTTAACAAGCACTACAGGTAAGTGTAGATGTTGTTCTTCTAACCGAAGCGAGTACACTGCGATACGCTGTACTAGCTTAATCCTCGTTCTCGTGCGTAAATATTGGGGTACATGTGCGGCTGCCCTAAGTGAGCGTGCAGTCGAGGATTGACCGTTTTTTCATGGAAGAGGACAGCTCTCGGCTGCAGTTTGAGATTAAGTAGGGAAATTATTGTAAGGCTAACAATGTCAGCATTACACTGGTATCTGTCCTTGTTATTTCATCGTGTGTGCAGAGAGAGTGCGATTATATTACTGATTATCCGTCTTTGGTTAATGTTCAATAGCTCTCGCACGCGAGATGGTCGACCGCTTTTTCATTCGCGAGTGCTGTTTCGTCGTTATCGTTAGACTGTAGCGCATTTCCTAAGGTAGTCGTCGTCGCGTGGCGAGTGTTGGATGCTCAGGCTATACCATCATCGCAAGTAATGCGAATCGAGGATTCCGCTTGAGTTGCAAGAAAAGCGTGCACGCTCGCGCTGCGTTGTTCATTATGCAGCGTGGAATGAGGTGCTTGTGGATATCGTTGGCTAGATAGGTGCTAACATGCTCGCTCAGTCCCTATACCGCTACTTGCAGGAGACGATCAATAGTCGAGGCGGAGGCTTAGTGAAAATGCGTTGAGCTAAAATGTTAAGTAAAATCTACCTTTTTGCACTGATGTGAATGGATTTTCGCCTTAACGCTAAAAATAAAAATAAGGTGGTGACCATCAATGCAGCTTACATATCACTTTGTTATCGATGTGTTGGGTAGTCGCAGTAGAACATACCCAACGAGCAAGCCTTAGGGTAGGCATTCCGTGTTATTTTAAATCATAACTTTAATTGTTACATTTGCTGTTGCTTTTAAGTCTCTGTGTATTGACAGGCAGCTGCAGAGTGCTTGCATAGGCAGTCAGGTTATCTTATGTCTGTTTACACGTACTTAATATCAAAGACTAATATCACTCAAGTTGCGTGTTGCTACGTCTAGCAAACAGTAACGCTGTGCTTAAATCATTTCGATGCAGGAGCGTCTCTAAAGGGATGTATGTTACTGAGCAAGCTCTCACTCTCTGTTTTTTTTTTTCTTCCTAGAAAGATGAGGAGATGTGGCACCACCACAGGTTCAAAGGGTGTGGAGTGGCCATTTTACTGGCACCTGCATGGCTTCCTGGGGACACTGCCAATCAATGATGAGAGCCTCGTGGAAGAAAACGTCGAGGTAACCTAAATTTGTGCTCCACCATAAGCCCCATTGCTATAATTTTGCAATATATATTTTACTAATTTAGTCAACCAAGAAAGCTGTAGTGTTACTTTTAATGGTGAACAATGCGGTCTTGTCGTCATATGCTGCATTTATGATTGCTGTTGGCACTCCATTGTCCACCGTATTGCAGTCATGCAATCACACTGATGGCACGGTTCAAACAGCTGTAGACTTTAATACCTATAGTGTGTGAAAAATCATGACACACTGATGACTGTTTTTCATGTAGCCATGCCTTTGTGTTTCGAAATAACTTCCATGTGTTCGATTTGTGTTGATGTGTATGTGCTTTTGTGTGTGGCCAAGTTGGTGTGCGGAATATTAATAGTCTCTGGGGTTTCTAATGCCAAAACCACGCTATGATTGAAAACACGCCACAGTGAGGGCTCTGAAAATTTCAGCTGCCTAGAATTCTTTGACAGGCACCTAAACGTGTGCGGATGGAATATAGGGAAAAAAATTCTGTTTTGGGACTCAACGTTTTTAATAACATTGACACACATCCTTAAGATGGGGAAGGAGACTGTACTCGCTTGAATAAATGTTTTTTAGCCTACTTCAGCATATTCGGAATGTAAAGAAGCAGCGAACACTTAGATATATCACGGCGTTCAGAATTTTCTGTTTACAATGAGAGAAAATTACAGCTTTATGAAAGTGTACCGGCCGATCGCACTTATTGTGAGAATCGATCTCATGCGACGCAGTCAACAAGGAGGTGCCTATATTCCACACTTTCTGGCTTATAGCCAAATCTTACTATGTGAATAAAGATCTGTGTGTAACTTGTGCAGTTTTGGTTTGCACCATTGACCAAAACAGCACCCACATATAGAAGGCCAGATAGATAGATAGATGCAAACAGTCAAAGTGCCTTTGGTTTGCTTAGAAATGCTTCGTATTTAATATACATTTTCCATACATTAGCATAGCATTCACGGTACTGAAGAAGTGACATAGCACAGGCAGAATGGTGCTCACAACATTAGACAATTCATGCAAAAAACATCATTACACAACATGGCCGTTGTATTTTACGTAGCCATGCTTTGTGTTTGGCATTTGTTTCTATGAGCTTGTTTTGAACTGACATGTGCGTGCAATTTATGTGGCTCGGGCATGTGCAGATTCCAGTTGTTCAGGAGGCTCCTGACGAATCAGTAGTGGTCGCCTCTGGGCCACAAGAATCTAGTGAGGACATGTACTCATCAATTGAAGAATTTATGAGTTCCAGCAGCTCTGTGGAGAATCAAGTTCCTGCTACCACTGCAACAGCTGCCGTAGGAAGTGATGGAACCAGTGTAGTTGCCGAAAGCACCAGCACCCCCAGAAGCAAGACAAAGAGTAGGAAGCGGCCACTCAGCGTCATGCAAGAACTACTGCAATTACACAAAAAGGCTGACGAGCGGTCAGCAAAAGCCGCTGAAGCTAGCCTGCAGCTCCGAAAGGAGCTTGTGCAATTGCAAAAAGAATCAAATGGCATACAGCAAGGAATGCTCGAAATCATGAAAGAACTTGTTAAAAAAAAGAGGAAATGAGTGTAAATAAAGGGACATATGCTTGAGTGAGAGACTCACAAGTGTGTGTGTACGTAATGTATCGGAATGCCCTTTTTTGTTTTGACTTGTCTTTGTTTTATAGACAGTATCAGTGCTTCCCGACACCTGTATAATGATCATGTCCAAACTGATGAACTTTCATCAGTGTCAAAGTAAAAACTTTCTACTGTGAGGCATAGTGCGAGATTTTTCAGTGATATGTCTACATTTCAACCTTGCAGATAAACAGGCAGGGGAGTTGTATAGTCGAGCGATGTGTATGACAGATCTCCTACTTGGATAAAAAGAGCAAGATACTAGAGGCACAGTCTGTATCAGCGTACAGAATGTAACTGTTTAGCATAAGAACGAAGACAATAGGGCAAGATCCAGCTGTTAAATGCTTTGTACAGATGTTTTAGGAATGCACCAACTATACTCGGTGACAAAGTTTCTTGACAGCACTGTGGAAGCTACAGAACCGAAACGTATGCCTGCTACCGCTCCAAAAAAGAGTACTTAAGTTTGGTTACAATTTTCTCATTCGCCTTGCTGAAACAAATAGTGTTTCATCTATTATGAGACTCGAACAGTTGCGGGAAGTCGTAGGTAAAATTCAGTGATTGTCCACTTTTCAAAAATGCCGTCCTTTTCTTTCCATAAATGCGTTAACTATGCGAGCGAGCAAAACGGAAAGCTGCCGTACTACTTGTGGAGCAACACGAATGTGCGGCAGACCTGCCTCCGTAGCCTTCGCTCCACTGTCAAGATAACTTGTCGCCGAGTGTAGCCTGTAAACACATTGATGAGGACAGGTTAAAACATATTGAAAGAGACAATAGTTTGCAATATAGGCAAACAGTACAGCACTCCAGCATCAGCCGCACATAACACGCTGTGTAATGATTCACATGTTGACGTGTCTTCACCAGTCCTCTGGCTCACACACAATTGCTTCTCAGTTCTGTGCACGGTTAATGAGGTGTTGTGCAAGGGCATCTCTCACGTGCACTCCCAACGCATCCTGCTGAGTGCTTATGCACACTGGCTGAATGCGGCTCGCATCTTCAATACGGGCAACTTCCAACCAACTTGCGTCACATGGATCTGAGAATTCTTCACAAATATTGTGGAGCACACAGCTGGCACGAATGACTGCATTCACATTGTCTATGTCACATTCCAGCCCTTTGTGTAAAATTCGGAATCGAGCCTTCAGTCGCCCAAACGCATTCTCGACCACTCGTCTGGCACTAGACAGTCGGTAATTGAATGCTCTCGTGCTCGATCCGTCAGGACCCTGCTCTTGCATAAGGCTTCATCAGGTGCGGTTGCAGTGGGAATGCCTGGTCTGCAAGAAGTACGGGCCCAACTGCCACTCCATGCATCTGTTTCACGCCCATCTTGAACAGGTCGCTTTCCAAACGCTTTGGCAGTTGAGATCTCTCGAACACCGCTGCATCATGCATCCGACCTGGCGATCCCACATTGGTGTAAATAAACTTGTAATGGTGGTCCACCACAGCCAATAGAATGGTGCTGTACCATCCTTTGTAGTTATGGTAATCTGTTGCATGCTCCTTGGGGGGGCAAACTTCGATATGACAGCCGTCGAGGGCGCCTACTCCTTGTGGGAAGCCGGCAACAGCAGCAAACTGGCGAAGGTGCTCGACCAGTTCTTGCGCCCTTGGAAATCGGACAAACCGTGGCTCCAGGCGACGCACAACTACATTGCAGAACTCGCGGAATATGATGTTCACCGACGACCTGCTGACTCCAAAAAGGTTCGCCACTGTTCTTTCTTCAGCAGATGTGGCCAGCCTGTACAGACCAATGGCGACGCGTTTCGTCAGAGGAATGGCTTTACGCATGTTCGTGTCTAGCCGTGCCATGCTTCCGCAAACACTCACGATGTATCGGAACGTGCTCACATCCAACCTGAAGTTTTCTCTGAAAGCACTTGCGGGAAGATGCGGTAGCGTGGTTTCGAACCACGACTCCGGCCGTGCATACGTCCACACACACCGTTCGCGCAACATCAGCCGCGCCACCATGACCGCGAGATAGTTGCGCTCTCGTTCAGAGTGCTCCTTTTCTTCTTCAAGTTCCTCCAGTTGTTGCATTATACGCAGCATCTGTGCCTGCTTATCCCGCAGTGCTGCCTGTTGAACGGCGAGCAGAGACAAAAACGTGGAGTCGTCGTCGTCGTGATCGCCTCGCAGGATAGCCTGGCTCGATGCCATCAGACTCGCGTCAGCACAACGTTGATGAAACAAAGTTTTTTAACAAAAACTAAACGGCAAGGCCAGAACAAACGACACACACCAAAGCTATTCCAGCCACTACAGCAAAGCGGATCGAGCAATGGACTGTCTTGGCATCGCACCGACCGCGAAACGGTCAGGTGATCTCGCCCATTGTTGCGAGACCAGCCTTTACTTGCGCTAAATGTTGTCAAAGCACACCATGCAATACGCTTGCGGACTGCAGATGCAAACAAAAACGAGTTATTTCAAAGAAATTACATTTTATTTGCCAGTTTACTTATAAAAGCAGCTATGTCTTTATACGTTCAGTCGCGAAGCGGAGTATCACGTGACCCGCTTCACAGCCCTAAACTGAGGATAGGTTTTCTCGTGTAACAGGTGTCAACTGCAGTTGACGGTAACTGTAGTTGACTCCGTTTAACTGAGGTTAGTTTTAACTGAGGTTAGCGTGCCCGTGTAACTAGGGTATTAGTCGCTGTCGTGCATGTACCAATCATCGGTGCAGATTTTCTTTGACATTTTAGGTTTGTGGCAGACCTACGACATAGCCGTATCGTGGATTCTGAGACCCACCTAACAGTTCAAGGCGTGACGTCAAGTTTACCACCTTTGCGTCTCGTGCAAGCTCATGCCGAAGTCTCCCCGCTGTGGCCTACGCTTCTGGAAGAATTTTTCGATATCTTCCATCCTCCATCTCTTCAAGACCCGGTACGCCACAATGTCACTCACCACATTGTGACAGTAGGAGCACCGGTGTTTGCAAGGCAAGATTGCAAGGCAAGAATTCGAGTATATCCTTGTGCTCGGGTACGTCCGCCTCTCTTCTGGTGCCTGGTCATCGCCGCTACACATGTTCCCCAAGCCATCAGGTGACTGTATGCCGTGCTGCGACTACCGCTCCCCCAACAAAGTGACAGTACTAGACCGCTATCAGATACCATGCACCCAAGACTTCACGGCATTGCTGGACGATTGCACCGTATTCAGCAAAATCGACGTAGTGAAGGCGTACCACCAAATACCTGTCGATCCTTCCAACGTACCAAAGACTGCCATCGTAACACCTTTCGACATTGTAAGGGTCGTCGGAATGAGACGGAGAATACGGTACGTCGAGGGGGTCAAGTAGGCGCCGACGCACAACCACGTGGTAAACATGCCGGGGAGGAGGCGATCATTGTGGGGATGTATTGTACAGCTGGTTTGGCGCCCTCGCCCCCCCCCCCACGCGGCGTGGTGGGCAGCAAGCGTACCTACTCTATTGTTCATGGTTGTCTTTTGTTAGTGCGGCTTCGGAGTTTCGATCGCCGTTTGTGATTGGCTGTGAGGGATTCAGGGGCGGAGCGACCAGGGTATATAAGGTGGCCCCTCTTCCCTGGCAAGTAGTGGGAAGCACTGCTTGTAAAGTGTATGTACTGTCTGTGGTATATAAAGTCACGTTGTGCTTGTGTGAAAGGCTGGTCTCCATCCCTTAGGTATAAACAACGCAACGGCGGACAGGTAGTAGGAAGGCTTCCACCCTTCCTTCTTCAGAGCAGCAACGCTAGCTGGAGGAGCTCGGCTCCGAAAGGAAGAAGAGAAGCAGGAAGGAGGAGAAGGGGGAACTGAGGACAAGTTCACCACGACAAGGTCACCTTCTACAACCTCCTTGCCTGGAAATTTACTGGCATGTTTGAATACATACGTATGCCATTCGGTCAACGAAACGCCCCATAAACCTTTCAAAGGTTCGCGGAGCATAGTCTTCGTGGTTTGACGTGCCGCTTCGCGTACATCGACGACGTCCTCGTCTTCAGCACCTCAGAAGCAGATCACGAACTTCACTTGCGTCAGATTTTCACGCGACTCCGCAAGTACGGTCTAGTCGTCAAAGGGCCGAAGAGCGAGAGTTTTCTCACTGTACTTCCTTGCCTATCGCGTAGATTCCCGTGGGATCTCTCCACCAGCAGCGCGCGTGGGCGCTATATTACAGTTTCCACGACCAACAACTACGAAGAAGCTGCGTGGATTCCTCGGGCTTGCCAATTATTATCGGAGGTTTAATTCCTACTGCGCTGCCATCTTACAACCCCTCCATGCACTTCTGTCCGGTCATACGAAGCCAAACGCTTCCATCTCCTGGACAGGTGACGCCGAGACAGCTTTCAGATCCGTCAAGGAAGCTCTCGCCAACGCAAACACTGCTCGAGCGCCCAAAGTGCGACGCCATCACGTCATCCACCGTGGATGCCTCGGATGTCACCATTGGAGCAGTTCTGCAGCAGTTTATCGAATAATGCAGCCGATCGCCTTATTTTCCCGCAAGCTCTCACAGACCTATAGAGTCGTTACAGCACATTCGGCCGCGAACTGCTGGCGGCCTATTTGGCTGTCAAGCATTTTCGCCACTTCCTCGAACGTCGGCAATTCCATATCTTCACCGACCACAAGCCGCTCAAGTGCTTTCGACCACTACCAACTCATCCCATACTCCACGTGAGATCTGCCAACTTGCCTATATATTGGAGTTCACGAGCGATATCCGACACATCAGTTGCGACGTCAAACCTGTTGCTGATGTACTATCCCGAATAGAAGTCAACGCAATGGTGGATGGAGCGCCCGCCAGTCGACTTTGCAACCATAGCTACTGCAGAGCGGGAGGACAGCGAACTTCAAGTTCTACGACTCCAAGAGAACTCCCTCAAGTTCGACGATGTACAACTTCCAGGCTACGCGATTCCACTCGTTTGCGGCGCCTCTATCGGATGTCCTCGCCGTAAGTTCCAGCGCCATTTCGCCGCAGAGGCTTCGACACCTTGCATTCCTTGTCGCAACTCGGCATACGTGCGACTCAACGCCTCGTTAAAGCGCTATATCTATGGCGACGAAGGAACATCGACGTCTGCCGCTGGACACGTGCTTGAGCTTTCTTTTCTGAAAGCGCTACCGACCACGCCACCAACGGATTTGCAATAGGAAGGAAAAGACGGGCCTTATATATTTACTAGACCGCGCGCTTTACAATTTGCATCTAATTGACGTCCGGGTCAAGCAAACGTATTTAGGAAGCAAATTGTTCTTGAATTAACATCGCCTCCCTTTTACTGCACTATTGGTTCTCAGCGGTGGTATCGCCACCTAGGGATGATGGGGCGAAGTCGTAAATTGTCGCGTCAATATGCGCTGCGGCAGCTAGCGCTTCAGTGATAGCGACGCCTGCATGTTGTCTCGCTATACCCATTTTCGTACATACGAAGTTAACGAAACGGCCACAAGTGCACCAAGACTATGGCACGTAAACCATGCCGCTCATGATACGCACGTCATGATTGTAATGTTATGACCGGCCATTTACGTTCGTCATGCAGTCATGTTGTGCCATAGCAATTTTGGTGTACACCCCATTAACGAAACGCGTGGCATGTAAATCGTGCCCCTCATGACATGCATGTCACGATTTTCATGTTCTTAGAACGTGCCACCCATGGTCGTCAAGCATTGTTATTTCACCACACCAATTTTGGTATGCCGTCATTTTCTGGCATACCAATTTTCGTATACATCCCATTAACGAAACGGCCAGGAGAGCACCAAGACCGTGGCATGTAAATCATGCCTGTCATGGCATGTATGTCAGGATTTTCATGTTATGATATGCCATTTATGTTCGTCATGCAGTCATATTGTGGCACACCAATTTTCGTATACATCCCATTAACGAAACGGCAGGGCAGCACAAAGTCGTAGGCAGCTAGCTAGCTAGCTAGCTAGCTAGCTAGATAGATAGATAGATAGATAGATAGATATATAGATAGATAGATAGATAGATAGATAGATAGATAGATAGATAGATCCGCTCAAAGTCGCCGAAGTTCGCTAAGAAATGCTTCGCATTTAATACCACAGCTGGGCCATATGGATGGCTGTTTCATCAGGACAAGGCACCTGTTCACAGAGTCCTATCTGTCAACCAGTTACTGACCGAGATGAAACACAACTGTGATGGGACATCTTCCCCTATTCACCTGATCTGGCTCCATGCGAGTCTCTTTATTTCGTAAATTTGAACCTTGCTAAAGAGAACCCACTTTACCTCAGTTAAACATGTCCTGGCAAAAATGTGGAATCTCCGGAAGGGCCTTTCAAACGCCTGATTTCCTGACTGTTAACAGCAATGGCCGCACGGAATGCAGAAGTCTATGAAAGGGCCAGTATTTCAGGAAACGAAAGAGCGGACGAAGCTGCGCGATACCAATACCGGAATTTCAGAAGAATATTTCTTACCAATGCGTAAGCTTCAAGCATAGCAAAAAAATATGCCAATCAAGAAAAAAGATCGCTTGTGGAATCTTCCGATTCAGCAAGAGAACGTCTTAAGTTATACTGACTCAGAATTAAGATTGAGAATTCCTCGGACTATTCCTCGTCACCTAGCCGCGTTGTATCATGGCCTTCGACTTAATGTGGTATACACGAACAATTATCTACACCGCATGCACTCTAAAAATAGAATGCTGGGCACTCACTTTGGTGGAGTACTTTCCTGTCCCAAATTTAACTCCCTTTTTCGGAGCAGATCAACCCCATTTTATGCAGAGTACTGTAACCCTTTGAGGCACGACCTTAGCACTCCGCCTGACAGGGCACCGGTACTTTCGCCTAAACAGAGTAGTAGGACGCCTCCGAAGAGGATTCTAACACCATTTTGAAGAGAGAGCTCTACTACCCCACCGAGTAGGGTGCTAGTACTCACCCAGAGGGAGTAGCAGACAAAAAAAAAAGCAAACACTGCGTTTTTCCGGCACGCTGCAATCGGCAGGCATTTAATTACGTCATTCTGAACATAGAACATGCAGGTTGACATGACAAAAACGAACATGCACGCCAATCACACAACCACAGCAGAGGACACAACCCACAGCACACTCGAGATACACAGTCATACACTGAAGTCCGGTATATATAACCCGAATACGTGACCTGCTATGTAGCGCCAGTGGTAAAATACTGTTCTGCATAATTAAAAAAAGTAGGCATAGAACAGGTGTATATTACCGTTGGCTCATAGGTAGCCGTTCGCCACACAGATATGTTAATCTAAACGCGCGGAACACACAATGTCCTTTACATTAACGCATTCCTATCATGAGCTCGCATTCTGTTTTACGGGCAAATGCGCGTTCGCAGTGCTGGTTCGCGAAGATTTAAAATGCACCTGAGCAAGCAAGTACAAACATAGTAGCGGCTGAATTTCATCAACAGCCAGCGAAGAAAATCGGCACCTGGGTGCTCCGCCACCCTCCGCTTCATTCCGACGGCGTCCCATTTCTAGTCCGTCGAGCACGTCTGTACTGCGAACAACCGCTGGCGATCACAAAATACGTACTCCTCGTTCCTCGTTATACTGCACGTAGATGGAATATAGTCTCTGCCATCAGAAGAGTCTAGGGTACTATGATGTATTTACCAGATTTGCGAACGGGACGGGTAGCAGTCACGGTACTTTCACCGTCGACGCGCTTGTCTCCGTCATACGGCTCGATGCCGAAGGCGTAGCGAAGCCTTTTTCTTTGCATATATAAGTCATATCCTGTGAGTCTTCGGAAACCAGCCTTAGACGATCACAACAGCTCACTGTATCTCTGAAAGCGTGTTCCTCTTCGTTTCGCACACGTTAGCGAAGAATCCGAGGCGTGTAGGCTGGCGGGTTTCACTAGCACGGGTACGGCCGTTCGATCGGGGAAAAACACAGGAGAGGCAGCTCGCTATGACTCCCGTCGGTTGAGGCTCGTAGTCGAGGAAGGCACCGTTCATTAAACGTACACTGCACGCGTTTGTACGCGAAACCTTGTACGCTTGTGCGTGGAAGTCGTAGGAAGTTCGCCGCTAGTTGCATCGAAAAGCACCTCACAAAGCGGCTGTTGTCTTCTTCAATCGTCCGCTCCCACCGCTGCCGCAATGTGTGTGGCTGCGAATACGAGCATCACATGCGTGGCGCAGGAATGAAATTTCGCTTTACTCTCTTATGTCGCAAGCGATACGGACCTTTCACTTCATCCGACGTTTTGCTAGAGTAGAACGATGCCCTTAGGAGTAGCTCGGTGGTTTCACTCTTGCGAAACCGCCTCCACTTTTTAGAGTGTAGGGTGTACCGCTAATCCCCACTGCGATAACTGTGCCAGCTTAGACGCAGTCGAGCATACAACACTTGAATGCCCCGCGTACCGCGATGAGAGGCAGCTTCCGGAGCCACAAATGGCCATGATTTGCCGAGAACCGCTAATTTTCCAGATTATATTATGTCTAATGCCCATGCCTTCAAAACAGCGCCGTGCTTTGGATATATATATTGTCAACTACTTGTCCGAAAATGGCCTAATCAGAAAACGTTACCTGCATAATTTCGCATAGAAAAGCCTATGTTTAGTCTGCCATCTCTCCTGTACACTTCACTTGGGCGTTTCACATTTACTCTTCTTTTCTTTTTTCCTTCCCTCTCCTCTTAAATCTGTATACTTCCTTCACCATCCCTACAAAGAGTAGCACGTCAGCGGTGGTCAGACACACGCCGGCAAAAGCTGTGTTTCCAAAATAAGGGTGCCAAGGGGGGGAGTAGTTTGAAGCTGAGAATGTCACGGAGAACCGATCCTATAAGTACAATGGTTTATTGGACCAGTGTCGCTTAGTTCATGTCGCTCGTATGTCCAGGCGGAACACAATTTCCAACACTTCTAGAAGAGCAGCTTGGGCTAGCTCTCTTCGTCCCACTCTTCTGCTAATTATGCTTTACAACTCTCTTTCTGACAATCAGTGGTCCTAAATAGGAAAACGATGAAGAATGACAGATGCCCACTCCGTTAGTTAGAAATTGCACCTGGAATCGAAACTTCTGCCGCAAGAGTATATTTTGGGTATACTCGGGCACACCATGCAATCAGGCGGCCTCCTCTGACAAAGAGTGGCCACGCCTTACGACCCCGATGGCATCGCCAAACCGTCTTGGCCCGTTCTTTTCTGTCGAGGAATTCCCGCCCTATCGATTTTTTCCTCGCACTTTAACTCTCCGCTGTGTCAGCCCCTCCCTCGTGCTATTTATGGGATTCAAGAAGATCGGGGCTCGCTGCTGCGATATTGAGAGAGAAATCAAAACTACACGAGCCATGGGACACAACCGCTGAATACATTGAAAACACGTTAATTCCACGCTTTCTAACAAAAAGCAAGCGCACACACACTTTCTTAAGGAATTGGACACACTCCCCACAACGAAGGTGCTGGGGCGTTCTTTATTATTATTATTATTATTATTATTACTATTATTAGTTACCCGCATCGCTCCGTAGGGCATTACAGCAGGGAGCAAGGTTACAGACTTTACAAAATAAATGAACAAATTATTAAATTGCGTGGAAAAAATCATCCTTTTCTGTGATGTATACAATGCGTGATGGCAAACTGCTCCAATCTCGAAGAGTTCTAACAAAAAAAAAAATAATGACGGAAAACGTCCCCCTTACAAGAAAATTCCCTGACCTTAAAACAGCGGTCCAGTCGCTTAGATATGTAGTGTGGCGCCTGGATATATTGTTCGCGGTTTATGCCTGCTTTAGAATAATAAATATCGTGGAAAAATTTTAATCTAATATGCCTTCTACGATCCTTCAGCTCTTGCCATTTACGTTTACGTTTTATTATTTATTTATTTATTTATTTATTTATTTATTTATTTATTTATTTATTTATTACATACTGCTGACCTGCTTACCAGGTCTTAAGCAGGAATGGGCATACAGAACTCTTCGCTGCAAGAGTAGCATAATAGATGCACACAGACATAGTGGCATCAGTAATAATTGCAAAAAGCCATATGGAAAACATGATACACAGTGCAAACAGCATACATTGGAACATTTTATAACAATGTAGGAAAAACAAAACAAAAGCACAACAAATAGCATAATTTCACCCACTGGAACGTACTGAATACAAAGAAAAGCAATACGTATCTCTGGCAAATGCATGATTATACAATAAGTAATAGTACAATTTGTTAATGGTTATTGAGTGCATTTAGGAATAAATCAACTGTTGTACATTCCACAATATCGGGTGTTAGGCGATTCCATTCACGGGTAGTTCTGGGAAAAAAAAGAATACTTGAACGTATCTGTGCGGTTTACGTAATCTACAACTTTCTTCGAATGACATGAGCGCACAGCGCATTCACAGCGCTTTCTGTCATGATAATCTGCCGGCTATGGTTACCAAGAACAAATCTAACTTCCCTATTCTGAATTTTTTCTAATTTATTTATAAGCTCAGATGTGTGTGGGTCCCAACAAACGCATCCATATTCAAGTATTGAACGTACATGACTGAAATAGAGCTGCGTTTTTAAGTTTCTCAGTAAATGACTAAAATATCGCCGCAAGAATCCTGAGACGGATGCTGCCTTATTTCCAATGTAGTTGACATGTCTGCTCCATTGTAAATCAGAAGTAAAAAAAGACGCCTAGATATTTAAATTCCTTGCTTATGTTCAGAATAAAATCATGAATTCTACACATATAAGGATGATTAGCTCGTTTTCTAGTGAAGGTGACGTGAGCAGTCTTATTTATATTTAATGACATATCCCAACGCACTCACCAGTCTGCTATAGTAAGTCAGCTTGCAGGATTTGTGAATCAGAAATGGAATGTATGAATCTATAAACAATACAACCACCGGCAAACATGCTGAATGAAGGCTGTGTACCAAATGAAATATCATTAATGTACAACAATAACAATAGTGGCCCCAGCAATGAGCCTTGTGGAACTCCCGACGCAACTGATGCATATTGTGAAGCTATACCGTTCAGAACAACAGCTTGTTTCCGCAATGACAAATATTCGGCAATCCACGCTATTATTTGACCATCCAAGTTATAAGCTTTTAATTTAGAGATTAGGAGACTGTGTGCGACTACATCAAATGCTTTACGGAAATCTAAGAAAACGCAGTCGACAACTTGTTGCTTATCAAGTGCCGAGGCTAAATCGTGTATGAACTCTACCAACTGTGCATTGAATGATAAACCACGCCTGACACCATGTTGGCTGGGGCTTAGGAGATTATTTTTAGTTAAATGGGCCGTAACGCAACTGTATATTACGTGCTCCGTAATTTTGCAGATTATACTGAAACAGGTCTGTAGTTCTGAACGGAGTTTCGCACACCACTCTTATGTATGGGCACGACTCGCGATAATTTCCAATCATCAGGCATGTCGCTTTCAATGAGGCGCCACGTGAAATATCAGCAGGATCAGCGATTATGCACAGATAGGTGCGTTAGCGAACCCTTTTTCTACCTTAAACAAGGAGCCGCTTGGATTTATGGCGGGTACATTCACGGCGTCTTTTGGTAGTGTGTGCAATTCCTTACTGAAGCGAGTGCCTGTGCGTGGGGAGAACGACCGTATTTACCAGGCTGATAGAGGTGTCCTGTAAATCAAGCACCAGAAGGAAGATACGATGAAAGACCGTTTGTCAGTAAAGTGCAAGAATTCATTACTAATGGTATAGAGAAATATGCTACTGGGCACTACTGGGCCAGATCCCGTAGCTGGGATGAGAGCTTTTATATGTTACGTATGATTTCTTGTCAGCAATAAGTTTTTACAATTATTTTCCTCTTTCCTTCCACCATCCTTCTTCTTTCTTCTTTTTTTCTGTCAACAGAATTCTACTCGATTGACATCAGCCCTGTTCCCTTCATTTAAGCCAGGATAAAGCCAGTTATACTTCGGCGGCACAGGCAGATGCATTTATCTTATGTTGCTTTGAATGGAAGTAGATTTATTAAGGCACAGTTCCTGAGGACTACATTTTTCGTGACAGCAGGGCAGGTGTTTTGACATTAGGTCGCAATGTAACCTAACACTTCACAAACCGTGTTCTTCACGAAGTGTGGGGAGGGACTTGTTCTTGCGTAATGATGTATTTATGTGCTTTGCGACGAATTAATCAATAGCCGTTATATCTCAGAATAAACTTTAGTTTGAAGTTAGCTTCTCGTCCTCCTTTTTTTCCCTGTTCGTCGTCTTTGACGGATCGCGTAATTTGCCTGGAACAACATGGTTTCGTCCCAGGGAAATCCACGTCTACAGCTGTGCTTAGTTTATCTCAAATAATCAACTCGGCCCTCAACTATCAAAAGATTGTTATTGGAGTTTTTATTGACATAATGGCGTTTGATACCATTTGTCACTCGGCACTTACACTTCTGGAAAAACTAAAGTGCAATTGTATTATCGATGGTGCTCATGACTTATTTTCCAGTTATCTCACATCGCGAAAGCAGAAAGTTCTAATTGACGGTTTTCTATCCGAATCCAGAATGACACATGTGGTGTACCGCAAGGATCCGTATTGGGCCCCATTTTGTTTGCACTGTACGTTAATGATCTGCCGCGAATACTACAATCGTCTCAAGCATTAATGTATGCAGATGATACTGCAATTCTGTTCACAGGTAGTTCATTTGAGACCTTACAACATACAGTATCCAATGAATTACTAGCTATTTCATTGTGGTTTCGTGACAATCAACTGGCACTAAATGCCGATAAAACAAAATACGTTATTTTCCATTCACGAATGAAAACTCTGAACTCCGATTCAATTAGCATATCATTAAACAATCGCACCATTGAATGTGTTCCTGCTATTAAATATCTAGGCATTATAATTGAGAGCAACCTTAACTGGAAAGACCAAATCAGTAACGTTTGCAAAAAGTTGTCATTCAGCTGCTACACTCTAATACGAGCACGGCAATACTTTGATTTGGCATTGCTGCGAACATTATATTTTAGCCTATTCCACTGCCACCTGAGCTATTGTTGCGAGTCGTGGGGACAAACGTACGCAACATGCCTCACTCCGATTACAAAAACGAGCTATGCCTGCGATTACTCTCTCCCCGGTGCGTCATTCATCAAATATTCTATTTCAGAGTCTGCGTATACTCACGTTTACTCACGTACGGAACTACAAGATTTGCTGTTTAGTAAATAAAATAATAAACACAAACACACCTCTGCCCCGTACCATTTTCACATTTCCGGCGTTAAACACACGACATGCAGGCAGCGGTAACCTTAATCTTCCTCTCTGTTTCAATGTGTACGGCGAAAGATTAATTCAATTTTCAGGTGCTAAGCTGTGGAACGATTTACCTGTTGAAATAAAAGTCGCAAAAATTTTGATCTTACATGCAAGCGCCACTTCCTGTCATACCAAGTGAATTCTTGACATTTTTGTATTAAAAAACCACAATTTTATCATGTACGTCAATGTGTAATTTTCTGTACCTCAGTTTTGCGAATATGTTAATACTTATTTTGTATGATACTTTCATTATTTTTGTATAAGACTGCTAATTATTACAGAATTTTTTTGTACTGGACCCAACACTTGCCGCTCAAGGCTATGGGACCAAATATTCTTGTATGAATTTTTCATATTACTGTGTAATAAAGTTCTCTTTGATTGATGGATTGATTGATTGATTGATTTCTTTCCGCTTCTGTTCCAACATCAACACCAACAAAGTCGCCCAAATTTCTGCCCTTCTAAGCTCAGAAATTATGATGACACAAGATGGCTTCTAGCTAAACTTTTGATAAGTGGCATAAAAATCGTTAATATATTCAAAAACGACAGAGAGCTGAGCGAGTTCGTAAAGATTCACAATGCGAATGCCAGGCGTGCAAAACACGGACACAAGGCAAGAGGATTGGACAATACGAATGAGATGTCCCAACTACGCGCAAAGGGGGAGGCGGTTCCACACTCTACACAATACTTCTTAACTACCACGCTCACCGTTCCACGTCCAACAAAACACCACAACCAGCCTCGCTCATCCCCCCTTGGCCACACATCTCAACGATACTTAACCCCAAAACGGATTCGTGCTGGGGCCGGAAAGAAAAGAGGCAACAGGCTCTTTTAAATTAACAAAACAACTAATTTAATGCACGAACATGATTGAAACACACAATTGACAATAATTAGCTAACGCAATAACAAATGAACAAAGCCATCAAGGAGCGAACTACACTGACACTACAAACTAGGAATGAACATGGCAGACATAACAATTAATAAACAATCACCAAAAGAAAAGTACAAAGCGGCCACCAAACTAAGGCGCAGTGTCTCTAACGCGCTTGCCGCGACGAAAAGAGCGCTTATCTGGGAGGCAGGCTCCATCGGTGTATAGGTCTCGTCGCCGGCGGTGGACTGGTGCTTAGGCAGGGGCTAAGGTGTCATCTTCGAAGTCCTCGTAGCTCACGGATCTTCTCCGATCATTGCTGCTGACATGGGCTCTTCACGAGGACTACATCATCTCTAAGGATGGAGAGCCGAACAGCGCGGCTCACACGAGGGCTTGCATACAAGACTCCCTCGTCACCTGCCCCGAGACGAGTTTCTTTCTCTCTCTCTCTGACCACCCTTCGTCGCCGGCTTGTACCGAGAGCGACACGATACAGGTGCGGGTGCGACTCCCTGGCGCCTCGTTATTGCCCGTGGCTTTCGTGGTGTACTGTTGTCTGTGTGCGACCGCGTAAACAAGGACACCAGGCATTTCCGGGCGAACCGTCCTCAAGTGGCCGGTTCCGTGAGAAGAGCGGCCAGCACGTGTGCGCTTCCAGATGGGTGCACGCGTACTCGTCCCTTTGGCCATAATGAACACTGGGAGAGCGCGAAGCTGATGCCCAGTGTACACGCGCATGTGGGGTCACCGCGCAAACGTCGCCTCTGCTGTCATTGTGCAGTTTCCATGACCTTGTAGACAGTGAAAGTTCCGGCGATTCTCCGACCACCGCAGCGGCCGAAAAACAGGAATAGCGATGCCTCAAATGTCCGTTTCCTACGTTCTCCTCTCTCGCCCCACCGACGTCCCTCGGGGCGTCACAAGAACGCCGACTATCAACTGAAGCAGAACACTGAGGCGAACACACAACCTATATCTGAGCATGATGAGGACAGGTAGCGCCCCGTGTCAAACGGCTACACGTGCCGGTCTACGCGAGGGACAACTGCCACGACCCCGTTCTTGTTGTCCACTGGTTTTCTTTTGCGCGCCTCTCTTGTGCTCCTCTTCCCTGCATTTTGAATACATTCGCACATGCCTCCAACATTACGCATAAGAATGATTTATTTGTGGGGTTTAACGTCCCAAAACCCGCTCTGATTATGAGAGACGCCGTAGTAGAGGTCTCCGGAAATTTCGACCACCTGGGGCTCTTAATGGCACTGACATCGCACAGCACACGGGCCTCAGCATTTCGCCTCCATCGGAATGCCGCCGCCGCGGCCAGGGTTCGGTCCCGCGACCTTCGGATCAGCACCCGAGTGCCATAGGCACTAGACCACCATGGCAGGGGCATAAGACTTGATTGGTGTCGGGCCTATATTTCCTCATTTCTGCCTATCCTAGGCGAAGAAAAGGTTAAGTCCAAAGGTTATGTCAATCTTGTTCCTTGCTACATCTGGTAGCAACATATTCTTCTTTTGAAATACAAAATGGAGTAAAATCGGTGATACTTGCGCACCGTCATAAAATGTGGACACGATAGCTTGCTTGATGCACATACGTGCTGTAACTAATCATGTATGCGCGTTTAAGTGATGTATGTAGCAAACAGTTCGTTAGTTTCCACAGTTGAAGTTAGGCTCTAGTTTAAATGCACTTTAAATGTATAGTGACGCTAACCAATGTAATGGTTCCTACCTCACTGTGTCAGTTATTTTTCTCCACTTGACACTTAATGAACTGGAAAATATTCCTCAGAACAGGAGGGAAAATGTTCATTGGGTGTAAATATAGACAGACCTGAAATCATGAAAAAGCACAGGATGAGATATCGAGAGTAGCTTTGTTGTGTGGATTTCCTGGCAGTCTTGCGTGCCAACGTGACATTCTGGGAAGTCCAGTGGACTCTGCGCGAAAGAAGAAGGGTTCCAATGCAGAATGTGTGATACTTAAGCAACTTAACGTCGGATGCACAGCCTGTGCCGAGGGGTAAGAGTGTCTGCGAGACGAAGTAGCACGTCACGATGCCAGGTACGTTACACTTGTTGACTCGCAGCGCCCCCACGACGGTGATTCGCCGCGTGATATCGTCACGCCACGAGCGGCTACAGTCACCGGCGTGCAAACAACCTGGAGCTCCTTTTAGATGCGAAACAGCTTATGGCGGGGCTTTGTCCGTCCCTCCTTCCCTCCCAAGGCGTCCCACACCCCCACAGCACATGCGCGTCCCCTCCCCCTCTCTCTCCTACGCTCCCCCTTTCTCTCCTCTAGGAATCCTCTACTCTACGGAGCGGCGCGCACGGCAGGTGGTGTGACAGCTGTATATTCCGTTGGGGGCGCCACGGTAGTTCCGCGATGTGACAATGACGGATCGCGCGCGCCTAATTCTCTCTCCTGTGCAGCACCGCGATGAGCGCTCGCGCCATCACGCAACCACCGCGTTCTCTCTCTTATACATTCTCATTCGCCCTCTCAATAAAATTACACCATCTCCCGCTCAAGGTAACCATCTCCCCGCTGCTTCGCATCCACACATTTCCCTTAGCGGGAGATGGAGTAATTTTTTTTTACACGAAAGCATTTTATGCCGCGGTCCACCAAGGAATCACTGACGCACTTCCGTAACGGGAACGGATGTTTGAAAAAATGAACACACATTGAAAACGAAAAAGTCCGGCCCGGTCGGACTCGAGAAATCTCGGTGGTGTATCGATGCAGCTGGAAGCTTCACCGATACGATATTTCTTCCTTTATGAGATGGAAATCGACATTGAAATTATATAATACAGGAAGAGATGTAAACAGTGAAAACTACGGCAAAAACGATTGCGGAAAGGACAAGGGCTCGATTTTTTATTGTTAGACATAAAGAGATTACGTACGTGGCGCCTCCTGGCAAAAAAGATTGTTTCACATTCGCCACCATGGCTACGAGTGGCGCTGACAAACACTTCCAGGACCAGATGTACACAAATACTCAATATTTTGGACGCTGGAACGACCGCCTGTCGCTCAGATGGTAAGCATGAGATGCGTTATCCAAAGGTTGTGGGCTCGGTGATCATCGACGGCTGATGTTTTTTCGTCCACTCTAATCCCTTTCCATTTATGTTATAACTGCTACCTTACAACTATTAAATACAAATAAATTCTATGCCTTCCATGTCCTGTTTGTCTAGCTCAAACACACACATACGGCCAATAATTAGGTGCATCAGCTCATGAGGCGATCCTTGCGCAGCAAGAGCACTAGGCCGCAGTTTCACGGTGAATTAATTTCATGGAACATGGGTTTGCGGCATAGCGATCACAGTCTCGATCTACTTAGACTAAATAAAACAAGTTCTATGAACATGTCATAAGGCGCACCGGCAATCGTTTTAAACGGTATAAACATAACTGTTTACGGTTCATGTCCTTTTTAAAGGGTCCCTGAAACGTTTTTTTTTTGACATTGCGTCACTGCTTAGGCAACACAATTATGAAACCATTCCCACCGTAAATAAAGCGAAGCACCATGCGCTAACACAGCTATGGGCTTATTTCTGTCGCCTTCTTCCTTACCACTGCTGTTCCTCCTCAACTCGATCTGCTGCGGAGTGCGCGCTAGCGACGACAGCGCCTCCCGCGTCAGCCGCTCTGCCGAGCCCTCCGTAGTTACATAGCGCCCCGATATCCTCACTGAGGTCGCCCGCCTCGGCAGTGCTAGCCTCTGTAATAGAGCGCCGGCGACTCGTGTGTACGCCGCCAGATGCCGCGACGATACCGTTGGCTGAAACGAAGAAGTACGTTGTAGAAGCACGTTGTTCGCAGCTAGGTTTTGAAAATTACGTGCACGTCACTGGCTCGGGGCCAATCAGCGACCTCTCATTCGATCGGTCGATGACGGGGGCGTTTGAAAACGCCTTTTGGCGAGCCGCTGAGATCTTTTGCGATGCACGTGTTGAAAACCTTATTGTAAATTCCACACTTTACGCACAGCGCTCAAATCTGCCCTCAAATGATCCTAATGACTCGCTCTACTGGATCACCATGTTTGCACAAAATCGTCAAAACCGTTTCACGGTCCCTTTAAGAGTCCGCTGGAGAACGTCCTAAAGAATACTGCATACGCACAATCAATTAATCAGTCATCAATTGTTTCTGCACGTGCACAGGGTCAACTGGTCGTGGACCATTGCACGAAGCAGCCCCTCGCGTTTAACCAGGTTTTAACTGGAAGTGTTTCCGAATGCAGTTTAAAGAAAAAGTTTTAACACCGGGAGGTACACGGCAGTCTACAAACCCTTCTAAGCACATCCTCATCAGGCCGATTTGAATAAGATGCACGATACAAAGGATCTGGGAAAGTCGAGTGGGCCAGTGCAGCAGAAATCGCCTTTCGGCTCTCGGTGAAAATGTACTCCAATCTCAACCTAACTTTCCGGAAAAGAAATGAGTCAACGACTTCACTGAGAAAGCCCTAAGGAGCCTGTGAAATTCATTTGGTATCTAATGACACTGCCCAATGAGGAAAGTAATGAACTGATCGGATCTGTAACATTTTCACGCAAAAACGAATGGTCACTTTTTAGAAAGGCAAACAGGCGAGAAACAATTTGCCGGATGGATCCGAGACCACCCCTTTGAAGTGGGAGGAACAGAGGCTGCATCGATTCATAACCCGAGCTCCAAATACCTTTGACAGACACACAGACAGGGATTGCCTTCATCTGTGCATCTGTTAGTTGTGAAACTTAAAGGTCGCGCTGTTATAATAATCAGTAATGGAATACCGAATAGTCCGTGCCCAGACCTTGCTCCAAGTAAATGTTGAAAATACGCGATGCATATACTGAATGAAGAATGTTGAGCAATGCTGCACTTGCAGCACCTACATGAGTAGGGAAACTAAGAAGGCGCAGCGCGACTTCAGCGCGACTGAACATCGACACATCGCTGCCTTGCCATGAATTTACATTACTTTGTACCTTCTTAACTTCTCCCGACCTATAAGTGTTGCTATTCCCGAACTGTGAGGCAGTGACAACTAAATAGCGGAGATCTTTTTTTTTTACTAAAGAATGCCTGCATAGTGTGTTGGCACTGTGGCTATAGTGCACACCAAAACCTGAGCTTTTTTAGGGGCGAAGCTCCTTAGGGCATAGGCTAGTCCGGCGTTGTCGTCGTCGTCGTCGTAGCCACCTCTAGGTCTCATAATGATCACGAGATGGCGCTGCGGTGCTGCTTAGCTAGTACGTGAATTGATCAATACATGGCGCGGAGGTGCTTGCTGCGTGCTCTTGTGTGATAGGAGAGCGCCAGGTGGCAGCTGCGGGCTCACAGCATATCCACGGAGGGAATGATGATGGGTGGGGCGAAGTTGCCGTCCGTCCGTCCGTCCGTCCGTCCGTCCGAGCGCTGCGGTGCTGCTTAGCTAGTATGTGAATTGATCAATAGATGGCGCGGAGGCGCTCGCTGCGTGAAGGAAGGCGAGGATCTAGGACTAGGATTTAGTGTAACAAAATGCGAATTGATGGTATTCAATGATCCCAACGACCAGGCGGTATCCATACAGGGCCAATACCGACAGTAAGCGAATACAAGTACCTTGGCGTATGGGTAAATGAGGGTGATAGATACATGAAGGTACACGAAAAAGCCTTGGCAGCAAAGGGAAAGAGGAATGCAGCAATAATGAAGCACAGAGCGTTATGGGGACACAATAGGTACGAGGTGCTTAGGGGTCTGTGGAAAGGGGTAATGGTACCGGGGCTTACATTTGGGAACTCAGTGGTGTGCATGAGGCCAGAGATACAATCGGGAATGGATGTGAATCAAAGAACTGTGGGACGCCTCGCGTTGGGTGCTCACGGGAAAACGACAAACGAGGCTGTAAAGGGCGATATGGGATGGGCTAGTTTTGAGGCAAGGGAAGCGCAGAGCAAAATAAGGTTTGAAGAGAGGCTAAGGAATATGAAAGATAGTAGGTGGGCAGTGAAGGTGTTCCGCTATTTATATAGAAAGAGCGTTGACACTCAGTGGAGAAAGAGAACTAGGAGGCTCACCAGTAAATATACGGCTCTAAGAGAACTGACAACAAAGAGCGTAAAGGGAAAAGAAAGAGCGGCGGAGAAGATTTACTGGAGGGCAGCGATGGAAAAAAAACCGACTCTGAATAACTACCGAGAGGACAAAACGAAATAAAAGAAGGAGGCATTTTATGATAATTCAAGAGGAAGCGCTTTATTGTTTGAGGCGAGATCGGGCTGCCTTAGAACACGTATTTATAAAGCGAAATTCAGTAAAGAAGAAGAAAAATGCACATGCTGTAAGGAAGATAGGGAAACGACGGAGCATGTTCTGATTGAATGCGGAAATATCCACCCAGGTGTACGTTTGGGCACCACCCTACATGAAGCCTTGGGTTTTAGGGCGAACAACGGGAAGCTGAACATAGGCGCGATTGAAATAAGTAAGAGACGGTTAGAATACTGGTGGCAGAAAACTAGAGAGAACGGACAAAAACAATTATAGGGAAAAATACGGACTTATCTGCCATAAGGGGCAGGGAACTGGGCTATGAATATCCGTGTTTGCTATGGTATGATCGATTTGATTGAAGTAAATCTAAAAGGCATGAGGAAAATTTATAGAGAGAGAAAAAAAAGTTCTTAAATCTTCTTACGAGCCTGGTGGCGCAAATCCCTTACGAAAATGGATTTAGAGTTTCTTTAGAACTCCTAATCAGTTACTATAGAGTCTATAGAGTCTATAGAATGTTTTCCACAGGACGACTATAGAAAGTCTAAAAATAGCTGTCTATATAAAGACGTCATTGCACGCACAATAGAAAGCGTATTGACCTCATATGTACTGAATTGTATAAAGTAACTTCTATAGAGCGTCTTTAAAACATTTAACGCTTTCTTTCTATAGACTGGTTCATCATAAGCACTCTATAAGGGATGTATCTACTAAATTCTATAAAGTAACCTTTATAGAGTACCTTTAGAACTTTTAACGCTACCTGTGTATAGACTGCATTTCTATATGTCCTCTATAAGGGATATATAGACGGTGTATGAATACATGTAACATTCTTTTCAAAAAATATTTCATCAAGGACCTACTTATGCCCACTGCAGGGCAAAAATCTCTTCCATATTTTTCTCCAATTAACATCGTCATGCCGTAACTGCGGCCATGTTGTCGTCACAAACATTTTAATCTAATCCGATCAGCTAGCGTCCTGCCGCCTCCCGCCACGCGGCAGACTGGACTCCCTTGGAATCCAATCTGTCACCCTTAATGCCATTGGTCACCTCCCCTACGCACTACATTTCCTTCCCATATGCTAATTTCATGACCTTGACTTCGACTAGCATATGACTAAAATTTGCGTAAGGGAAATTAAGCGCAGCGGTGGCACAGTGGTAGAGTATCGGCGTCCAGTGCGAGAGGTACCAAGTTCGAATCCTAATGCGGGGCCCAGGACCATCGGTTTTCTTAAAGAAAGCAGAGCGCCCGACCTTGCCTTCTGTTAAGTACAGTACCCTCTCGAGAGGACATCGCCCAACGTGGCGAGCAAGTGGCACAAAAGGTTTTTTTTTCCAAAAATTATTGCGAAAAGTTTCTATTGCCATCCTAAAGAAACACCAGAGAACATCTCTATAGAAATTTGTCTTTACAGTCTCAAAAATAACTAGGTATAAATTCTCTATTGAAATATGTCTGTACGATATTAAAAAGAACTCGATAGACATGTTCTATAGGAAAGCATCTATAAAGTTTCTATAAGAATGCGGTGGCCAAATAACTTTTGGAACTCCATAGAAAAATTCTATAGGGCGTCAAAATAAACACCACAGGATTCTATCCAGCAAGTTCAAAAGGCTTTCTAAAAAAACGCATTAAAATTTTTTGTAAGGGATGTCACCGCCCCGTTACAAAGGGGACGCTCATAGCATCCATCCATCCATCCATCCGGCCTATAGTGTGATAGGAGAGCGCTAGACGGCGACACACAGTTTTTGTCACGTCCTTGATGATGTACTGGGCAAGATTCGCGGAAGATTCACGGTTTTTACCGATGAACATCCGGAGCTTGTCCCACTCATCGTCATTCACTCCGTGGATATGCGTGGATTTTTTTTCAGGGCTAAAACTAGAACAAGAAGCCGCACACAACTCTTCTGTAGTTGCAAAGGGGGTTCTTACACTCATTTTATAAACACAGAAAAGGGCCGCGTCATCTGCATATGCAAAAGACGGTGTCTCATTTGACGCCAGATGAAACCCTTGGAAAATATGTTCTTTCAGGATGCTCATACAAATGGTCACACATGCTCATACCATGTGTAGCTTGCGTATTCTGTCCTTCAGTGCTCTGTTCGACCCACATTAATTAGCTCGTTGTAGAATAGACGTCATTCCACTGGAAGTGATGGAAACATGTGTACTACCTGCAACTCTCTTCGTGACCTCGGAGGTGAAGTGTCCGTGAAAAAATACCGCAGAATTATCGATGACAAGTAACAATTAGCTCCTGGTAGTCGGCACCATAGTGCATTAAGGAAGTCTAGTACGAACAATGCTTACACCCATACACCCATCTTCGAGCCATATTTTTGGGAAAGGTTTCAGTCACAACAGTTCCATAATGAAAACTTACGTGTGGTGGCAACTCGTGGCCATCTGCCAACCTGTTCGGTTCATTCTCCGGTGTCCTAATGGGGGTTTCTCACGCATCAGCGCCGCCCTTCATGCTGCTGCTCGTGGGCTTATTTAGGTAGCATGTGGCAGCCTGATTACGTCTTGCCAATATGCGGCACTGGCACTTTCGACAAATGGCACAAGTCAAGCTTGAAGTGTTGAGTTCTGATAACTTAGCTTGAGAATACTCGTTCTCCTTCTTTGCGAGCTGGTAGCGTTCCTCTAAGAAAGAGCGTTTCCATAGCTAAAGCGCGCCTTTCGCTCTCTCTCTCTCTCTCACAAGACAGCAGAGGCACGCGCCGGGAGAGAGAGAGAGGCACGCGCCGGGAAGCACGCGCCGAGGGCGAGCGCGTGCCTCCCGGCACGCGGGTTACGCCTGCCGACTGACGTCTGACGCGTGACAAGGTTAGACTAAGAGGAGCTTCGCCCCTAAAACAGCGATTTCATTTTTGTTTTGCATGGATTCAAGTGGCATTTGGATCGATCCGGTCACATGATTCGAGGATCGATCGCGAAATGACAGAAACTGGATCCGCCAGCTCATCGAGCATTTGAGACAACCTGAATTTCGGTATTCTATTATAATGTAGGGGTGCGACTTCAGGAAAAAGATTCTATGACAGAGTTGTGTTATGATCGAGTAAATATACTGTATGTGGCACTTTCGCCTTGCGTTATATCGAAATGAATATGTTAGACTAAATTAGTGCAACCCTACAGAATTCTATACATTATTTATGGGAAACGAACAGTTTTATCATCATTAGTAGTATTCTGTATCAGCGAGTTGTTTTTCCCGTCTTTTATGCGTTTCGTTTTATGTGATTCAACTAAAAAATTACAAATAACGCCAATATGTTTCTTGTGGCTTCATGATACCTTGGCTTCGTCAAGTTGTGTCTAAAAAGGAAACTGATCCCTCTATCCACCCCTTATTTTTCATACAATTGCTCTGGGGCACGGTACTCTGCGGTGGTGACCCAGTACAAGTGGTGACTCAGTCCAAGCACTCCGTCTTTGACCCGTCGAAACAAGTTGGTACGGCTGCCCCGTTCCCACTCAGAGGCTCAGACGAATACGGGAAATATTGTGCCTAAGTTTTGAGCATTCGTCCGTGAGTAGTGCAATACCTGCATTACGTACCACAGCTTGCTGATAACGAAGGGGTTGCAAATTGTGGCTGGGGCAAGAATGGATAAGTGCGTCCCTTTCCACTTGTCCACCTTCTGCCGAGTTTCTTTAGCCGGCTTCCAGAACTCCTCGCTCTCACGGTAAGCGTCGAGCGGGACGCGTATGTACCAGCCCGGGGTCATCGTTCAAGGCACGTTGGCGAAAAACTCCGGCGTCGATGGCCACAATCCACGCCAAAGCCCAAGGCTCTTGGACCTGTTTACGCCACTGCGTGTAACTTCGCTAAATTTGCGTAGAGCTTGGATAGCTTGTATTATACTATCCTGATCCCTTGTAAAAACATCGCTACATCATCAGCATATGCTAGCAGCTTCACTTCGGCTGCCTGTAATTCAGGACTGTTGATTCTGTTGTTATTCAGGACTTTCATACGCAGTGTTTCAACATACTGTGTTTCAATATACGGAACGGTGCGCACTGACGGGGGCCTCCAAGCTCTTATTAACAATAAACCTCGTCGTGCAGTCATGTACGCCATGGCCACTCTCTACCTGATAGCCGAAACATAATTAGCGTAGTTTATCATAGGGATGGTCGATTAAATTTTTAAATCGATTAATTGTTAATCGTTCGTCGATTTCGACTGTCATAGATAAATTGCTTTCGCTGTGATGTTCTAATCGATTAATCGACATTTTTTATAAATGCTTGAAAAATGATGCCTTGTTGTTTGAGAAGCGTTGCTTGTGTTTGATATCGACACAAGTATTTATCCGACGCGCTAGAGATCGCATGTGCGCATTAGGGGCTGCGTGAAAATTCGCACTTTCGCCCACTGAATACAGGCAGCCCGTCGTCTTTGGATGTTGCCAAGGGTCCAAAATTCCGTGGGTGGCCATGATCCACGGACGATTCGGCAGCAGGTCGTATTTCCTCGAAGTATGCCTACTAGAGCGAACCGAAATCGGAGGCGCTTTAGGCGACCACACTGTTTGGAAAGTCGCACCGGAAACATCCAGTGTGGCCGAGGGTGAGGAAATACCGAGAAAGGTAAAAACAAAAGAGACGAAGAGGAAAGGAAAGTTAAAGACGCTCGCTCATGTAGGCACGGCAACGTTTCTCGGTTTGTCCGTTAGATGTTGTGGAAGCCCTCGATAATACTATAACCACGAACTGACGTGATCTCTTCCTTGAGGTCACTCATGCGAGATTGCACAGCAATCACTGGTCTCAAACAGGCCACCAGTGCAGGCATCTGAGGGAAATGGAGCGACACGAGCTTCTTCTCCCGGCTAGAATAAACGGCAGCCGTGCCAGTATATACTGCACAGGTTTCACCTCGTCGCCGCCTTAACTCGGCGCTACGCGCACCTTTCCAATCGCGCGTACAGTTCGAACTGTGAGCGCTGTCTCATGTATCAGAGATTAGAAAACATAGTATTTCGCGACTGTCCTCCATTCGTGCAACAGCAATAGACGGCGGCCTCTAGGCTGGCTGACATGGGAGTACAAGCAATATAGATGAAAGCTGTATAGCACCCGAAATAGGCAAACATACAGAATTACGAAACGCTACAAGGTCATTGTTTCTATAGAAATGAACTGGATGCTAGACGTTCGGTGTACCATTCCGCAAAGTTGCGGATTATGAAAAGCGACTATTATAGTTAAATGCAGCTACAGTGGTTTCTTTCCATTATGCGACTATTGGATCTTTTCATGATCCTCGATTGCGTTTCCCTGTACAGCATATTCGCCCAACTAATGACGGCCCCTGTCACGTTTCAAGTGGAGGCGAGGTCCCAGTTACACGTGTTGGGGTTTGACTATTATGAGTGTTTATGTCAAGAGAGCTGAGTTGACATTTTCCGCGTCATAGCACGCTGTTTTGCGGATGTCAATAGTTGCCATGAGTTGGGCTAACTGCATTGCAGGAAAGCTAGCATTACAGTTATCAAGGGGTACATAGCCGTTAAGGCAGACGGTTGGGCTAGTTGGTATCAAGCGTAATGAAATATTATTATTAGCATCCATGTCCCCTTCGCGCAAGCAGTCATCTTTTATTATGTATATACGGATCACTCATTCCTATCCCCATCATCATGCTTCATCGCTCTTTTCCCCTGTTGCGTTGTCCCCAAAGTAGAGTACAAGGCCTGGGCGTACTAGATCAGGGCACCCTCTCTACCTTCCAATAGATTATCTCTCTTTCATTGGTGACAAATAATCTTTAATTCGCTAAGGAGTAAAATACAATGGCAATAAGAACGGAACAAGCCAAGAAATAAGCAGCGCATATTACAATGTGGCGCTTACACAAGCAGCAAGTAAAATCTTGGGATTAAATAAAACGGTGTAGGCGACGGAGATCCGGCCGAGTTCATTTCCATCTCTATGGGGTATGGCCGCCTGCTGCTCCGGGCTCCTTCTACTTGCGTAGAGATGCGCGCTCGACATCTGCGTCTCGTCGTCGCGCGCCTTGCAGTCATGCGCTCCGGCCATAAAGCGGTGTTAAGGTGGGGGGGGGGGGGGTGCCGTAATCTATTAATCGAAGAGCTTTAATTGATTAATTCGATTAATTGAAATGGAGAAATCGACGACGATTAATCGATTAACGGTGTGCATTTAATCGATTAATCGTTCACCGATTTTACCATCCCTAGTTTAACACGGCAAGCAGAATTCGGCGATCAACACTATCGAAAGCCTTTTCAAGGTCAATCTGTAGGATGGCGACACTACCATTTGTATACTCATAACTTTCGAGTATTCTACGCCCTTTATGAAGGTTTACGACCATGGATCGCCCTTTTACCCGCAAATTTTACGAGGCCCGACGATGTCCAGTATCACCATCTGTAATCTACGTGCTAACACCTTCATGTAGACTTTATACTCGACGTATGTAAGTGCTATGGGTCGATACGCTGAAACATATTTTAACTAAGTAATCGGTATTGGGTATGAGAACAGTATGGGGCGACCTGTATGACGGAGGCAATGTACTTAATTTCTACGCTTCATTAAAGATGACTGTCAAAACGGCGCTAGTTTCGTGATTGAACTCTTTATAAAAACTAACTGTGAATCGGTCAGCTCCCGGCGATTTTTCGAGGTTTAACTTACCTTAAAAGCTTTGACGTAGCGCAAAAACAACACACGGACACAAGAAGGCACATATGGACACCACACAGCGCTGTGTGGTGTCCATATGCGCCTTCTCGTGTCCGTGTGTTGTTTTTGCGCTACATCAAAGCTTTTAATATGAACCACCAACAAGCCCGCATCGCAACTCTCGTTAACTTACCTATTGCCTCTCAACTTCGGCTACGATTTTAACCCGGCCGTTCCAAGCTCTCTTTTATTTCGTTATCCAAGGTGCATTCTAGACGCGTTCCAAAGTGGGCGTCAATGCACCCGTGCGGCGCCGTACCAGGGCATCGATGTGCGCCGCGGTGGTGTAGTGGTTATGCCACTCGGCTGCCACTCAAAAAATTGGCTGTCGCTTAACTCAGTTATGCCTGGGAGTGCATAGCGAGAGGTACGGTTAATATTATTGTTTATCTTGCTCATGCGGTGGTCAGGGCCTTCGCTTCGGGTTCGGTCTCGAAGGAGGCGGCTGCCCTGCTTTGCGGCAGGAGCGTCGCCCCCCACGTCATCACATGGTTCCCGGCCCACATGGGGCCTCAGGTCTCCTCCGTCGTTCCCAACGCCAACGAGCTGGCCCATGCCCGCGCGCGCGAACTCACCCACCGCGCCGGGGAAATGCCGCTCACGGGCGCGGATGCGGACGCGGGGCTCCACAAGGACTCGTTGCACACATTCAATGAAATCACCAAGCACTATCAGCTCGGCAGGAGAGTCTATCCCCTGCCCCATGCCAAGCTCTCCAGACCTCAGTCTTCCACATTCCGAATGTTGCAGAGCGGGTCCTATCCCAGCCTAGCCAGCGTCAGCAGGTACGCGGACTCATTCAAGCCCAATTGTCCGGAGTGCGGAGATCCCTTCTGCACGTTAGAACACATGCTCTGGCGGTGCCCTTCGTTACAGGACGACGAACACTTCACCACTGAAGAAGAGTGGGAAAAGGCGCTTAAAAGCACTGAACTCACAGCGCAGCTATGGGCAGTCCAGAGGGCCCACGACGCGGCGATCAGGCACGGCCTGCCCGTCCCGACGTGGGAGCGGCCCGCGGCGGCTCCTCCCCTGTAAGGGGTTTTGAGAGTCGCTCCTCAGGACCACAATAAAGTTCGATGTCTGTCTGTCTGCTTTTCTTTACGGTTACATATTTTATCGTTTAACTTCGTACGTCTGAGCGTTTAGGTTTGGTTGTTACCTCTCGTTGAGTTATGGTAACGGTCATTTTTCTTTAAAGTGTAACGCATTTATTTTGGAAGTCTTAATGTTGTTGTGTCTCAGTTGCCTCAAAGACAGCCTGATGGTAGGTGAAGTAGCAAGCAGCCGTCTCAATGGCTCCGACAATGTACTTTGAAGCCAAGATTTCTCTCTTGTACACCCGGTCGACCATGGCTTCCCACTGTCTAGTCTGCATGTTAGGGTCAGTTGCCATATCTACGTTGAAGTTATCTTTAAGTGGAACATTAAGCGAGTACGGGGTCTGGTTCAAGTCTCCTGCCACGACACACAGTTCCTCAGCGATTCCGCACTTTGGGATGCAGGTCGCCACTACTTCAATGGTTTCCTGGATGGGGTCTGTCAGCAACACGTACAGCGCTTAAACGGCCAGACCGGTTTCGACCAGCCGGACGGCATATGCTTCAACTTTGGCAAGTGCTACGGCAGGCAACGGAGAGGCGGCGATTCCTTCCTTAACGTAGACGCAGCTCGCTGTTTCACCGGCTCCTCCTCTGACGTCATGCCAGATGGCGCGGCGAGCGGCGCTGTAGCTGCAGCAGTTGCTAGGCAACGGCTCAGCTCGCGGTGTGGGCACCGGCCACAGCGAAACGGCGAGAATACGGCCAATGCAGCACTCCCTACAAAAACGCTGGTTCGATTCCCGCAGCGATGGTCGCACTTTCGATGGAGGCGTAAATGCCAGAGGCCCTTGTACTGTGCGTTTTCAGTTCACGAACCCCATGTGGTCAAAATTTCCGGAGCCCTCCACTACGGCCTTTCTCTCCTCTCTATCTCTTTCACTCCCTTTCCCGTAACCCCACGGACGCTTAGCCGTGCTCCCTACATGGCCTGCAGAAATTAGCGTCCTTTCCTAACCGAACCACAATCATCATCGAGGAAAGAAGCGTGACAAGAAAGAACATAAGCCACGTTGGTACACAAAGCTATGAAAAATAACGGAACACGTAATTTTTAAGGCCATAACTCACCTTGAAACAAACGAACTTCTTTTATTAATGAAGAAGAGATCTTTATTAAAAGTAAGCATGTTTCACGGCTCACTGCAGGAGCAGGGGCTAAAGCCAATCAAGCCTGACAAAGACCCCTGTCCCTCCGCAGTTTGTAACAATGGACAGTATTCTAATACAATATATAAGCAAAAGGAATTTGAAATCTGGGAAGCAACTTGCACTCCTATAAAAAACTCACTCATACATACACAAAGAAAGTTTACACAGTGTAATCTACTTAAACAGAAGTTACGTACACGAAAATATAACACAGCGAGGCAAAAATAAGTTACAGAAATGAGAAGCGTGAAAGGCATGGCGATATATTTCTAGTTCAGTGAAATTTATGTCTCTAAAAAAATGGCTGAGGCATGAAAGAGCGCCAGTTAATATCCGTAATGTATACATGTACTTATTATTAAGTTCATCACTTGTTTTTTGAAGGCAGCCCTACCACTTTCGAAATTTATTCTTGTTGCTAGAAGATTCAAAATATGAGGCGCCTGGTATTCAGCACTGTGTTTTCCATAATTAGTTCCTAATTTAGGTGTTCGCTTTTTATGTTCTCGTAAAATGTAGTAAGGTCATTCGGTGCAGGCTTCAGCACGGTTTCAGATCAGGCCTCTTAACTATAACCCAATTAGCTGAATTAACTCATGACAAAGCCAACGCAATGAACAATAACGGTGAATTAGATGCCATATTTTTAGACTTCTCTAAAGCATTCGACGTTGGCCCGCACCAGGACTTAATCACAGAAGTATAGGCTTTTGAAATTGATAAAAAAGTAATATCCTGGATAAACACCTTTTTAACCAAACGAAAACAGAACGTCGCAATAAAAAACCATCTATCGCAACCACTTGATGTTTATTCTGGAGTACCTCAGGGATCGGTTCTTGCACCCTTGTTGTTTTTAATGTCCATTAACGACATCCAATTCTGTAGAGAACCCTGTTCAGATGCGACCAAGTTAAACTCAACAGTTCACTGCAGACAATTTATTCCTGGTGTAACACTTGGGGCAAGAAATTAAACACATCAAAAACCCACTTCATTTCATTCACAAATAAGACAACCCCCCTTAACATTACATATACAATAGGAAGCTCAATTATCAGCCAAAGCAAGCAAGTAAAATGCCTAGGCATTACACTATCGCCGAACCTCAACTGGGAACCACATACCTTGGCCATCTGTCAGAAAGCGGAAAAGAAATTGTCCTTCCTGAGGAGAAAATTGCGCCCGGCACCATCTCAACTTAAATTAAATGCATACCAAACCCTAATTAGACCATATTTAGAGTACGTCGATCTCATTTGGAGTCCCCATCAAAAACATCTTATTAGCAAAATAGAACGAATACAAAAATTGGCAGTAAGGTTCGTATATTCAGATTTCACGAGGCAGTCCAGTTATACAGACTTACTAGCAAGGGTAAACTTAAAACCTCTTTCGCAACGTAGAATAACCTCGCGACTAATGTTTCTTTATCAATTATATCATGGTCAGTTCCATATCACGTTCGCATATCACCCTCCTAAGCATTCATTGCGACTGAACCATTCTAAAGCAATCCACCAACCATTAGGTCGTGTGAATGCTCTTAAACATTCCCTTTTTCCGTCAGCCATTTACCACTGGAATAGATTATATAATAATATTGTGTGCTCTAACACCATTGAATCATTCATGAATCTCATGCAGTGTTGATTTTGAATAATGAGTTGTTGACAAGATGTGTATATTTCTGTACTTTTGTCCCCACTCCTGCATGAGCCGAGAAAGGCCTGCAGTACGGTCAAATAAAAAAGAAACAACGTTGAAGTCTGTTGGATTAAGGTAGTAATATGTGTATTTTAAGAGATTCACGAACTTGAAGACGAAGAAGCTTAAATCAGCTATCAAGTTTAAAGACACTCCTTCCTTATATAGACGCGAAAGGCCGACTGCGTACAAGAGGCAGGCCGCAATTCATACAAGAGAAGCGGTGAAACATGCTGTTCTTTGCGCCCGTATGGTGACTTCACTAACTTCTCGTTTCCGACTTTCATCAACGCCTCCATCGTGGCCGTGTGCAAGACGCTCCTGCTCAGGTTAGACGGAACTTTTGGATACCTCGTGCCAGACAAATTCGTGAGAAAAAGTTCTTGGAGGCTGCAACGTATGTGAAGTACAAAATGAAAGCAGCGAGCGCCCCTCTTCCACCTCCGCCTTGAGAAAGAATGTGTGGCTACGATCCCTTTCAGGCAGCGTGGATAGATTTCGTACGCCCGCTTTACGTGGTAACGAACAATCTGTCGTTAAAGGGTTACAGAGCTCTGTTCACTTGCGCTGTCACAACAGCTATACACTTAGAATTGATCAGTAATCAATCTGCAGACATGCACTTCGACGGTTCGCTGCACGTCGTAGATCGCCTGACGTCACATGCACGGGCAAAGCACGAACATTGAAGAACACTTCAAAAGAAATCTCTTCTTTCTCAAGTACGTCGTTGAGCAGTGAACTTCGAGAATACTGCTCGCAAAGAAGGCCGGGATGGAAATGTATTGCCGAGAAGGCCGCGTGGTGGGGAGGCTTCCCGCAAACATTGATAACAGTGAAGTCCACCGTGCGGAACAACCTTGGCTAAGCAAAAAGACTCAAGCCCGGTGAATTGACCCGGTACGAGGTGGAAGCAGTGGTCTCAGGCCCCTTACTTACCTCTCGTCATCACCAGAAGAAATGGAAGTACCACTGTGATCCTTTTACCAGTTCATATCTTTACTGGTAAAAGGAGCACGAGCGTTCCCATAACAAACAAGGGAGGCAACCTTTCAAGCTCACATGCCGCAGTTACAAGAAGGTGGATGCCTCGCACACAGTTAATTGAGCATTTTCGAAGACAGTGGAGAAATGACTGTTTCTTGAGTCTCTGATCTGCACATCATGCGAGTGCGCAAGCTCAAGATTCCAACAGCCTCAAAGAGGGTGAATTAATGCTCGTTTATGAAGATAAAACAACGCGACAGTTTTGGAGGACTGGAAGTATCAAGGACGTGATCAGAACATCAGGGCCTGCTCACTTAAGTTACCAAACCGCCCTGTTATAGGAAAATCTGTACAGCATCTTCACCCCCTTGAACTTTCGTTATCTCAGAGGACTGGAATTGCACACCTTTCTGTGGGCTGTGGACATTGAAGTCCACATCCCACAGAAAGTTTAATCGTGCTATCCCAGCGCGAGCGCGAACACAGCGGCATGATTAAAAAACGAAGAGCAGCGACAGCTTGGCCATGACCATCATGGCAGTCGCCCAGGTCTTTTTTCATGTAAATGCAGTCGTTTCTCTCTCAACGAGCGCGATTTATTCTACAGCCATCGCATAGTTCTGTCACTTTTTACCTGATGACCTGTGAGGGGCTGGTTAACGTGGTTAGCACACCCTGGAACAGGATCTCTGTCATCTCGGACACCTACCCACGTTGACGACTTGTGTCGCCTGTTGGAGTTTTGCCCCTGAAATACGTATTTCAAATTCAATAAGCAGTTCGAGAGGCAAGTCTTCGGAAACATCACTGTTACGAGCCGCTGTTGTAGCGACTCGAAGGAAGAAAAGACGCTGAGAGCCGAGAAAAGGAGACTGCACTCGTTGCTTTCTCGTGTCTGGCTATTCCGGAGGCGGGGAGCGCTTATTCCTTGTTCTCTCACCCGTGCGCGGCCCCGGTTTCACAGTGGGGGACAGCGCTGCTTCCTCATCTTCTCTGTCCCTGTCCCTGCGGCGGTCCCTGTCCCTGCCGCACTCAAAACAACTGCTCGTGCACTCACAAACACACACACAAGCACACATTACCAGCACATCGTAACAGCCATGGAGGCTTCTTCATCAGTCGTCTGTGCTAACCTAGCCTTGGAAGCCTTAGAGGGTACCGCGCTGTCGTCTATCTTCCCTGCTCTGAAATTCTTCCTCCGATACGTTCACCACTGTTCTTGCGTTATTCGCCGCACTGAATTACAAAGGTTGCTGGCCCACCTCAACTCATTCACGGCGAGTGTCCAATTTACTATGGAACATGAAGAGCGCAACTGCAGCTCTTTCCTCATGTACTCGCGGAATGTGCACACAAAGGTTTCGCGACGACAGTCTATCGGAAGTCCACGCACATGGGCAAAATATCCCGATTTCCATTCCGTACAAATCCACGATCACAAGCGCTCGGTCGCATCTTCATGATTCGATCGCGCCTTCTGTCTTTGATGAAGCCCCACAAAACCCAGAGCTGAACCGAACACAGCGCAGAACACACTGTCGAGCAATGGTTGCCCGCCTTAGATGCTGAAGAAGCAAAAACGTCCTGCATCAGTGCCGAACCTGCCAAGCGGCTCCCAAACAGAAGTGCAAGCGCGCGGCTATCCAGTATGCGCAAGGCGTGAGCGAAGCTTTGGCAAGAGTTTTGAATGAATACGACGTTTCGATCGCACATGTCCCTTCCAGCAAGCTGCGCGGCCAACTGATGGGCGTGAAGGACCCTATGGAAAGATCGAGATACCCGAGTGTGGTATATGACATACCTTGTCAAGATTGTGATGCATGGTATGTTGGTGAAACTGTCAACTTCAAAAAGCGTATAAAAATATCAATGCGATGTCGCCAGAGGAACCGCAGTTGCCAATGCGTTGTGGCAACACCACGAGAACACGGGCCATTCACAGATTGTGAATCAGCAAGAATTATCGCTACGTAGAAAATTTCACCTACGAGACTAATGCTTCAAGCAATGCACATTCACACGACGGAACATGCGATAAACAGGGCACGTAGAAATCTGCCCGAAATCTACACACGACCACTGCGCCATCTGTTCCATATTAAACAAGAGCCGCTGCGTTTGCCGTCATTGTGGTCAAGTGACCCGTGAGGGCTCGAAACGCCAAGCTTTTTTTATTGTTTTTGAAAATTTCACCTTCGGCGGGTGCTCGCTTTGCTTCATTATGCACATTCTTCGCCAGATGGGTTTCCGTCGAAATCTGGATTATTTGCCAGAAGGCAAGAGGGTGTTCTAAGTTCTCTAGACCCGGCGCAAAAGTAGTTGCACGAAGTGCTTGCGAAAATTCAGTGTTTAATATTTTTTACACAATATACAAGACAGGCAGACCATTCGAAATGCAAAATGTGCCTTTCGTTTATTCAACTACATAGTCGTGGATGTCCGTGCGCAGTGGAGTCACGCTGGCATATCCAGGAAAGAAAGAGTAATTTTATGAGCCCCACGTGTGACAAATTGAGGCGAAGTGGTCCTGTGTCGACATTCCATCTTAACCTTCGCGCAGTTTTTCGGTCCTTCCTACCACATGCTAAGACACTCATAGAAAAATATCTTCTTAGCACCTAAGGAAGGAAATACAAGATATACGATGCTTTACCGTCTTTTTCACGTGCACGTGAAACATAAACGTTGAAATCGAAACCTCTGTCGACAGTAAGTGCAGCTGAGGAATATCAGAATGCTCTGACTACCCCGACACTACACGCTACAAATACCCCACCCGAATCGCGTAGGAGCTCCTGCCAAGATCTCCTAGCGCTAGAGAGTGCCAGTGACTCCTGACGCTGGTAATTGCATTCGCTCGGCTCTCGCGGCCAGAGCGCGAGCCGAAGCGGAGTGGTTAATTACTCGTTGTCGCAATGCGCCGGGACGGGCGAGATGCGCGTTTGATGGTTCGCCGTTCCGGCGGCTATCCGGCATTTTCTTCTGCAAGTTAGCTGATCCATCTAGCGAGAGAAGTATGGGAGCTCCAGCGTTGCTTCCGCTGGCGCCTCGCAGAGGCCAGGATACGGAGAGCGGTCGGGTGGATAGCTGCAGAGCTCCAATTACCGGCACCACTTGCCAGCCTGTTACGGGTGATACGCGCTCTACTCGCCCAGGATGTGTCCTACCGTCGATCCATAAGGGTCGCTTGCTAGGCAACATCGTCCAAACCTCGGTTTATTCGGGTCGGCCTTCCTGACACTGTATGCACCAATGAAAGTCATAATGTCCTGTACTATCCCCGCCATGAAGCGACAGTTGCACGTTCGTCGCACGTAACTGACCATAATGATCATAACAAATAGGCTGGTATCAATCGGCAGAGAGAACACGGTAGGGAAAGGGGATACTAATGCTGCAAAAGCTACTCTGTGCCGGCCGCATGCTTTTCTTACGAACTGGCGTATGTTGTACGGAGTGTTTCGCTTACAGGAATTTCTCGACGAACCCATGAGCGGCTGCACCCGATTTAGACACAGAGTAGCTAAGACACGCTGGCCCGCACAATCCGCAACTTCAGAGCCTGCTGCTCCATCCGGCAACACGAGTAAACACAGATGGCCGCAATGTCCAGAGTCACTGCGGCACTGCCTCATAGCGCTGCGCTGAAGCTTTTGAATTACGGCATTGTATCGAAGTATTGTATTGAAGGTCATAAGGTGCGCACTGCCGATCACTATGTATTCGGTCGGTGTAATACATATTCCGCTGCTGCACTGTAACGCGCAAACGCGTCCGGCCTGTTTGGCCTCACATATGATTTGAATGGTAAGGGGCCCTGGAACTCTTTTCGAGCAGTCGGAAAACGGCGCCGATCAGTTATGGCGGCCCTTGTGAACGGATGAGACAAATATTATTGTACTGCGCGCACCAAGGAATTCGCGATTCGCTTTCAAAGCGCCTGCTCTTTAACCGCACGACGTCACACAAGGTAGCGACTTTATTCTTTCTTTTACTCATCAGATACCCCGCAGCACCCACAAGCATTATAGCAGGGGCAGAGGCAGTTGCTTGAGGCCTAATGATCATGAACGATTTAATTATTGATGAAAGGTGATTTCCTACGGATTATTTTTTCGTTTTGAGTTCAACAAACAAAGAAAATCAGCCTTTCTGCGTAATGGAAAAATGTGCGATGTAGCCGGTGCCTTATGTTACGTAATTTGCTGATGGAGATTGAAACCGAACTTAGAATTCTTTTGTGCGTGCAGCGCAGTAATGCTTGACCCACGTGTTCACGGGATAATCCACGACTGATCGGTACCGTTTTCTGGCTCCGCGTAATGAGAGTTGTGGGGCCTTTAAGAACGTTTCGAGCGAGTCGGAGGTTGTGGTTGGCTATAGCGTCTTTTGGAAATTGATTTATTGCAACGGGATAAATGAACTGCGTGACAAATCCTAAGCAGAATGCCCCAAACTTGGGACCAGTGCTATTTGCAGCTCCATCTCGATATTTCTTGCGAGCAGATGAGCTCCAAACGTTGCGAATGGACCGTGCCGAATGAGATAGAAATTGTTGGCATGCCTCGTACAACAGAGGTAGGGATAACATACATGTGTCCGTCATAAGCCTACTCCCCGCTTCAATACTAAATGAACCTTTCTCAAGCAATCCTGGGGCGACCCGCAGGCGCGCGGGATTGAGGAAAGTGGGCTCTAGTAGCCACATCACCTACTAGAGCGACGTGGCTGTGACGATCCTGTCGCCTATTTCTCATTGGCACAGCACGAACCGACGAGAACACGCAGCGCTTTTCTTTTTTTTTTTTTACGGGTGAGGCTCCTCTTGCTCGGGGCAAGTCCCTCGGCGCGCCGCGTTTACTAGTTCTCGAGGCGACCGCTAAAGGCGCAGCTGTACAATAGTTCACAGGTCGCCCGCTAGATGGCGCACCGCCTCTGAAGGCGGCCCGCAGGCAATTAAATTAAAAATGCAGATATGGACAGAGCATAATGGCACTTTTGGCGAACTCCAAAATGGATTTCGAATCGACAGGAGATTAGATGATAACCTTTTTTGGGCTTAAGCAGTGTATAGGAATAGCCGGAAAAGAGAACAGACCTTTACATTTGGCAATTTTGGATATTAAGGTTGCGTACGACAATGTAAATCAGAATATTTTATAGGACATAATGAAAGAGGCTGGTATAGGGGATGACTGTATAGAGCTCTTAAAGGAAATATACAGTGGAAATACAGTATGTGTGGAATGGGAAGGTATGGCGAGTAATGGTAGAATGGAGGTCGTCGATAAAGGTAAAGGGTTGAGACAGGGATGCCCGTTCTCCCCACTATTATTCATGCTTTACATGAGGAGAATGGAGAAAGCATTGGAGATGAGCAATATTGGTTTTAAGCTGTCACACAGACAGGCAGGCATAGTGGTAGAACAAAAGCTCCCCGGGTTGTTTTATGCAGACGATATTGTGCTATTCGCAGACAGTCTAACAGATTTGCAGGGTCTGGTAAATATAAGTGGTCGGGAAAGTGAAGATTTAGGACAAAAACTTAGTGTGACAAAATTCGGTTGGATGATATTCAATGACGGCAACGATCAGACCATATCATTACAGGGCGAGGAGATACCCAGAGTACGAGAGTACAAATACCTCGGGATATGGATAAATGATGCGAATAGATACATAGAAGTACAAGAAGAAGCTATGATAGTTAAAGGAAAGAGGAACTGCGCAATAATGAAGCATAGACCTCTGTGGGGTTACAACAGGTACGAGTTAATTCGAGGTTTGTGGAAAGGTGTAATGGTGCCAGCACTTACATTCGGAAACTCAGTGGTGTGCATGAGGTCAGAGGTACAATCAGGGCTGGACGTGAATCAGAGGACGGTCGGACGTCTCGCACTGGGCGCCCATGGGAAAACCACAAATGAGGCTGTTAAGGGGGATATGGGATGGTCTGACTTTGAGGGAAGGGAAGCTCAGAGTAAAATTAGGTGCGAACACAGATTAAGGAATATGAAAGAAAGTAGATGGGCAGCGAAGGTATTCAGGTATTTGTATAGGAAGAACGTTGACTCACAATGGAGGAAGAGAACTAGGAGGCTTACCAATAAGTATACAGCCAGTAACGAAACGGATGGGACGAAAAAGAGCGTTAAGAGTATGGTCAGAACGGCGGAGAAAGCGGGTTGGATAGCAAGAATGGAGAAGAAGCCGGCATTGAACAACTACAGAAAAGGGAAAGAGGAAATCAAGAGAGAAAAATTTTACGATAATTCAAAGGGAAGCGCTTTACTATTTGAAACGAGGTCCGGTTGCCTGAGAACCCGAAGTTACAGAGCGAAATTCAATAAAGAAGGGGATACATGTACAATCGCGCTCAATATGACTTGCAACACATTGACCATGGTTTAAGGGGCCCCAAGTCTGAACAGTTATGCTGGTAAACGTTAAATTGGTTTAGAGAATACCAGTAGCAGAAGCAGTGTATGCTCCAGGAAATTTGGCTATGTTGACGCTGCTTTGTAGTGCTGGCCTCACTTTGAGCTCGGACAACATGTTGGAACTCATATTGGGCGCGACTGTACGTGCTGTGGAAAAGCTAGGGAAACGACAGATCATATTTTGATTGAATGTACAGATGTCCACCCAGGTGTAGCTCTGGACACTACCCTACAGGAGGCCATGGGTTACAGGGGTAACACGGGAAAGCTGAACATGTCGGCGATAGAGATAAGTAAAAGGCGCTTAGAGTATTGGTGGCGCAAAAGTATGGAGCAAACAGAAGCGCAAGGTAGTTCGGGTAAGATTGTTACATCACAGCGGAACGATAATAGATAAAATAGGTAGGTGAGGAGAAAAATTAGTTGTGAAAATATGTGTGATTCGGAAAAGAAATGTTTGTAGAGGAAAAAGAAATAAAGCTAGAGCTTGGTGGTCCGCCTACCGCCCCGTTATAAAGGGGATGCTCCTAATATCCATCCATCCATCGGCCCGGCACACACCTGTATTCCTCCGTCTCCGCTGCTCCGCTACAGTGACCTAGATAGGGGTGGTGGGACGAAGGCAGTGCGCACGCTATGACCGTTTGCACGGAAACAGCCACATGGCGCTGCAGTGCCTTTCACCTGTACCGCACCGCGGTGCGCGTTTCTTTGCCGGGGACTCGTAGGAAGAGTACGACATGTCTTAAGCTGATCCTTGACTCCGAAATGCCTGCATTGCAGACATTGTCAACAATAGGAGAAGAAATAGTCTAGTCTCCAAGGCAGCAAGCCTCGCGATTTTAAGTATTAACGCACCTGCGAGAAAGTTTTTAGGCTGCGGGTGTCTACTGAAAACTAATGGGTGCACCAGTACAGAGACGAAGTGCAACCACAGAGGCCACGCTTGAAAAACGCACACACACACACGGACAACTGAAAGAATGCGTGAAAGCATTTATTAGGACAAAAGCATTCTTCGAAAGAGAGGCGCCGAACAAAACCAGAGTCGATCCTATGGCGTCCTGTTGAGCTTCATATGTTTTGCTCTCGGTCGCTTTGCGCTTCTTCCACTATTAATGCTTTTGACTAAGAAATGTAGCCACGTGAGCACATAGAACGAAACAATTCTCATGCTCACTTCTGCATGCTCGTCGCATCCAACGCCATTGGAGGAAAGTTGTCCTTACAACAGCTACAACATCGCAGATGCTATTTGTGTGTAGCTCCGATACGCTGAAACATTCAGTGAATGTTTTCCGCAGCTTCGGTAAATGAATCTTTTGATGGATATAAAAGTCCGCCCCAGTCCTACTGCTCAGTGTACGCTGAGGGTAGCAGATGCGCTTTAGCTTCTGCTCTCCTGACGAGAAGGATGTTGTGGTTCGTGGACCCAGGACAGACACAGTTAAGTCAAGGACAAGGAAAACACTTATCGACAGGACGTGACAGCACATACACACGCTTCCAATATGGCCAAACAATACAACACAAACAACGCACTTTGAATCCTAGATTCAAATCAAATCAAATCAAATTTATTTCCACCATGTACAATCTCACAGATGGAGGACAACGGAAAAAAAGCTGCCGAGAGGCGGCTTGACTAGTCCGTCGCCCAACGTAATCTATGGCATGTGGGCAACAGCAAAGGAAAACAGTTCACAAACGAAAACTTGAAAACATATGATTAGTGCAGAATAAAAGCAGTATACAATAGCCTGCAAAAAAGCATACAAGAATACGACGCCAGGATCAATAAAATTAGTGTTCTTATACAAACATAGATCTAAGTGCAGCTGAGGAACAACAAAAGAAATCGAAATCGGTTAGACTGAAAATGGTTTAACAATGATGGTAAAGAATAACATAAACGCTCTATACCAGTATTCAAACGGGGTGTGACAACTTTCCAATACTCTCTATGTCTCGTTTTATAGTAGTGGTCATTTGTTTCCAAATGTGCTAGGGTGTCTAAATTATGTATGTTATGTCTTACTTCATATTTATATCTAGTACTCAGCCGATAATGGTATAATTTGTGAGCTGTTATAATACCAGTTTTATGAAAGAAGCCTATAGTTGTTGCATTATATCCAGCATTGTAAACATTGCGTAGATATCGTTTCTGCATAATGTAAACTTTTTGTAGGTTAGAGAATGAAGTCGTACCCCAGACAAGTTGACAGTAGTTAAGATGTGAATAGAAAAGAGTTGTAAACTAGTATTTTAAGTTGAACCGACCGACTATTCTAGTTATTCAAGCTAATTTTGTTAGCACTAAGTTCACGTGAGGTTCCCAAGACATGTGCGCACTAAATACAACACCAAGGCACTTAATGTGGTCGACAATATCAACTGGGCGGGAATTGAAAATTATATCTGCATGAGGAGGGATTGGCTTATTCTTGGCTCGAAATATAACCGCCTTTGTCTTATTTTCATTAATCTTCATGGAGTTGATTAAAGACCACTGTTGCAGTTGAACTAAGGTATCATTACAATTTGAGATAAGATAGTCGATGCTGTTTCCAGAGAAAAATATGGTTGTGTCATCTGCATATATAATAAACATGGCATTATTATTAATGTTAACGATGTCATTAATGTAAAGGTTGAAGAGCAAAGGTCCCAGAATGCTGCCCTGTGGAACACCACAAAGCAGTGGCAAAATTTGGGACCGCGAGTTATTTATTTGAACAACTTGTCGCCGATGAGACAGGTATGACCGCAGTAAATTTAACCCACAACCACGAACACCATAAATATCTAACTTACTTAACAAGACCTCATGATTCACCAAGTCAAAAGCCTTGGAGAAATCAACAAATAAACCAATTACTATTCACTCGAGTAATCGGCTCGTCCTGCCTGACGCGACGTCAGAAGTCCGTCGGCACCACTCACAGTACTGCGGCTCTTGGAGGCGGCGCACGCTGATATCAGCAGGGGAGGCACGATAATTCGTGCGCGGGCTCGAGCAGATCCCGAGGTGCTGGCTCAGGAGCGCGTTGGAGTGCGATGCACACCCGACGTGGCACCGAGGCCACGCCCTCACTAAACAATTGTGCCAGACGGCAACGCGGTACCGCGGCCACACTCTCAGCAGGCGGTTGTGCTGGACTGGAACTTGCGCAGCACCATGAACACGCCCTCAGCAGGTGGTTGTGCCGGACTCGAACCTGCGTTGCACCGGCCACACCACAGTTCCAGCCGCTCGCCCTGGGCCGCTCGCTCGTCCACCACGGAACTGCCAGCAAGGCCCAGGACACCCGTTCGCCACAGGGGAACGCCCAGTACGTCCCGGCTGGTATGATCGCACCAGCTCGGTGCGTCTGTTCTCCTGAGTCGAACGGCCGCTCTCGGTCCCTGGCAACGCTCGATCAGCCGTCGGCGTTCTCCAGCCCACGCGCTTCACGTTCCGCGTGCCCAAGCGCGCGCTCTTCGTCTTCTTCACTACCACTTTTGTGCGCCGAAAACAGACGTTCACTACAGATGTGCTCACACGTACAATTAAGTTGTAGAACAAACGCGCTTCCTTGCTACGTAATAAATAAGTCGCGAGTCACTCCTCTCTATCACTATCGACGAGTGCACGGCTGGGACAGGAAGCCTCCACTCTGGGCAGAGAATCTTCAGCTTCTTCTAATGTTTCCTGGAAGAGAAGCTGATCAAAACTCTCTGGAGTAATAATGTTCGATGTTCTGTCCTCCACACTGGGAAGCACACTGATGATCTCAGGGGTGCTCTTTGCATCATCCACACTCCTTGCCATATTCTAGAATGACAGACAGTTTACTGTTATAAGGAACTGGTCTGGCGAGGGGTGGGCGTTACAGCTACCTGACCGGCGGATAATGCCAAAGATGTGCTCTATGGGGTCGGTGCTGAGGCGGGATGCCATTAAGTACTTAAAACCTACATTCCTGTCAAGCACTTCAGGAGGGATAATGTACTGGCAGTAGTGACCCTCAGCCATGTCGCCGTATAATCGCTTAGAAACCCTCCTTTGTCAAAAGTGCTAGCTTCCCATTTGTTTAAATCAGCAAGAAAACCCTTCAAATCACCGACTTAGTGGAGGCGGGCCTTAAAGCTTCTGCAGGAAACCTTGATGTCATTGCTTTTATCAAGTGGTAATCTTCCTGACAAAAGAGAGAACTAAGAACATTAAAAAACCATTTCAGTTTGAATGAAGTAGTATCACTGGGGCACAATCACATCGTAAATTCAACTTAGTAGAAGAATTTTTCTGTGGCCACATATTCCGCATATTTTCTCGACTTCTGTCATGGCTCTTAGGACAGTCATTCCGAAAAGTTGAAAGGCGTACGACACCCTCATCTTTTCGAATGAGTTCGGGTTGAGGTGCGGGTTGAGTCTTCTCAAGGTTGACTGTGTTTTTCTCACTATTCAACGATGCCAAGGCACACCCAATGCCGCCGCAGTTAGGGAATTTGTGCAGTGCCCAGTGCGTTAGAGAATTTCGGTTGAGCAAGCATCGTCTTTGATATCCACGGTTTCCGTGGTCTGCGGACTGGCGTCTTGTAGGCACCGTCCTTTCGTTGGCCGTCATGGAGGTTTGAGGCAGCTGTCATCGTCGTGGGCCTTTCGCGCGGCGGATTTTTTTTGGAGTACCTACGAAGATTAGGCAAAAACATGGGGACTGAATGTGGCGAGAGCGACAGCTTTCACCGTGGTAAAGGTACCTCTTTGCCTTCGATTATGTGTGTGTAATCTCTTATGGTATATATTTTCCTTCGAAGTGAAGTTTGCACACAGCATCACTGACTTCCAGCTACTTGTCATTGCGGTGTGGATTCCGCTCGGCGCATTTCTTCGTCCTCGGGAACACTGAACAGAGAACTTTGGGGCACCTTTCACATCGGTGTATCCATGGAGTCTTACAACCGGGCGAAAAGCAATAATTCCTTCGCCAAGGCCTCCCGAACTCATAATTTAATAACTCAGCGCTATCTTCAGCACCCCACAGCAGAAACAACAAGAAAATAAAGGAACGCGCAGGGGCGAACAAACAAAGAAGCAAACTGCGATCACATATGGAGTCAGAGCCTGTTCGCATGCGCGCCGTAGAGAAGTAGCTGCAGCCTGCAGGTCCAAGAGGCGGTGGCGCCACCGTGCAACGCGCCTAGATTTCTGTGCTCTTCGCCATGCCGCCGCTGTCCGCTCTCCCCTCTTCCCACTACCCCTGTCTAGTTCACTCTAGCTCCGCTGCATATTCGGGTGCAGCAGTTACGTTACTCGGCTTCCACCCAAAAAACGCGGGTTCGATCCGGCGGCGGTGGTCCATTTTCGATGGAGGCGAAAATGCCAGAGGCCCGTGTACTGTGCGTTGTCAGTGCACGTTAAAGAACCCCAGGTGTTATAAATTTCCGGAGCCCTCCACTACGGCATTTCTGTGCTCTCTATCTATTCACTTCCTTTCTCCTACCCCCAAGGACGCTTAGTCGTGCTCCCTACATGGCCTGCAGAAATTAGCGTCCTTTACTAACCGAACCACAATCATCATCATCATCATACTCGGGCGGGCGCGCTACTTAGAGAGGCGACCGCCAGAGGTGTAGCTTACAAGTGTAGCAGCTTGGGCTAGTTGGTTAGCTTTCATGATGGCGAGTTTTACAGCGCGCGAACATAGGAAAAAATGGGACAGAAAAGAAAGAGCGCTGACTTCCAACTGATCTTTATTTTGCAGAGTGGCAAGATATATACATACATAAAAAAACAAAAAAGGACAAAGAGACAGAAAACAAGCATAATCAGTGTACTGCCAGTCAAGTCACATGTGACACGTGTTGGCGATTGCCCCTCAGCCCGGCCAGGTAATCACGCTCAAACCGTGAGAGCGTAACAGATGGGGTGCTTACGCAGTTATCGCCTAATTTATGTATGGGTTCCGCTTCTATTATTTCGCGGGTTAGTTGAGACCAATGCCTTGCCACTATCGCACTCTGATCAAGGATGGGCCTGCAACCGCAGTCCCGGCAATGAATGCCAAGGTGCCCTTGCACCACATTGTGCACGTTAACAGCCTGAGATTTCTCGATTTGATCATCTCAACAGAGTCTTCCCATGTTTGCTGGATGTATGAGCCAAGAAGCGGCAAACCGCTTTTGCCATTCAGCTCGGCCCATTCTAAATTGGTTAAGCGGAGTATCGCCAACTTTTAACTTGCCAACGCCCTAAACAACTCATGCCCCCATACTATGCATCGCAGTTGTGCTCTACAGGTAGAGCGTCTGGCACGAGCCGGATATCCTGCACCCCTTCTTGTTTCGGTGGCAGAAAAGCTGCTGGCTGTCATTCAGCGAGGAGACAAGCCTGAAAAGTGCAACACTTTTGAAAAGAGCCGGCCAGTCATTCTACCTTACGTGCACAGCATTTCGCACAGGTTAGAGAAGATTGGCCAGGCCGCCAGCGTTCAGGTAGTTTTTTCTGCACCTGAAAAGCTGCAGAGACTATGCAAGCGGGTCAACGCACCTCGTACAAACTCTGCCCCTTGCTCTGTTGCGCAAAGGTCACGCTACATCCCCTGCGCAGTAGCCGTCGTCTACTCAATTCCACTGACGTGTGGAAAGGCGTATGTCGGCCAGACCGGCAGGTGCGTAAATGACCGCCTGCGGGAGCACCGAAACAACATGCACAATGTGGTGCAAGGGCACCTTGGCATTCATTGCCGGGACTGCGGTTGCAGGCCCATCCTTGATCAGAGTGCGATAGTGGCAAGGCATTGGTCTCAACTAACCCGCGAAATAATAGAAGCGGAACTCATATATAAATTAGGCGATAACTGCGTAAGCACCCCATCTGTTACGCTCTCACGGTTTGAGCGTGATTACCTGGCCGGGCTGAGGAGCAATCGCCAACACGTGTCTCATGTGACTTGACTGGCAGTACACTCATTATGCTTGTTTTCTGTCTCTTTGTCCTTTTTTGTTTTTTATGTATGTATATATCTTGCCACTCTGCAAAATAAAGATCAGTTGGAAGTCAGCGCTCTTTCTTTTCTGTCCCACTTTTTCCTATGTTCGCGCGCTGTAAAACTCGCCATCATGACCGCCAGAGGGCCGCGCCTATGCGCGAGCGCTTTTGACGCGCTTCCTTTCCCATCAATACCACTTCGCCATTTCTCTGTGTAGATTACTGCAGTCCTAAATATTAATTTTTGTAGCACCCAATTCTTGGCCAATCCCCCACAGTGGGCGTGAGCCATATATTGTCAGGTGAAGAAGAAGAAGAGTGCACATCTCCAAGCTCGTCGCATGTGGCAAGTTGCGCGTCCGCTCTATCAGATGTCGCCACTGTCGAAACGATTGCAGCGGACCTGGTATCCGCGGTAAACAAAAAGTCAGCTAACCCTAATAAAAAGAAAACTGCACGACCGCAGTAGAAAAAAACTTGTTCTTTTATAAAAATTCTATGAGCCACCTATTTCCAGGTGCAGATCACACATTCCATCGCAGAGATTAAGGAGACTCTCAGGCACATGGCAGAGGTGATGGCCTCTTTTAGTGCAAGGACTTCCAAGCTGGAGGAGGAGGTAGGCAAACTAAGAACGAAGAAGGGCGTCAAGACGCTACTTAATAACAGGAATACTTCGTCGGGGGAACCCCATGGTAGTGCACAAGCTGAACTGGCCAATATCTCCCATGATGGCTGCGAGTAATAGTACACTGAAATTTATGATCTGGCTATGAAACTTTTGGGGCTTCTCTCAAAAAAAGGGGCGTTCCTTCAGCAGTTCCTCAGGCCGAAAGATTCGACACCACATATTACCCCATTGCAAGAGGTTTTGGTGGATAAGGTTTCTCTGTCGGCTTGCGGAAGAGAGCACTGAAAATTTCGGAAGGGTAAGTGTGGACAGGAAAGATGCTCAAATCGGTACAAATCGTACGTAAAGAAAGGGTCAGAGAGTATGGGGGTCTCCACCCTTGTCTCTAACAAACACACGTTTATTGAGAATGATTTAAGCATGGGTAGGTGCAAAATTGAAGACCTTTTTGGTGAGGTTATCCCGAACGGCAAGCTCAAGCAACACGTATTCATACCCAACATGTACAGTTCCCCTAGAGGGTAGCAGCATCGCTTCACTTTATTGCTGGCTAAGGCGGTTTCTATGGCAGGCAGGGCTAGGGCCCCCATGGTTGTGGCAGGGGATTTTAATGCCCGGCATCAGGTGCGGGGTTACGCCCACTGGACACGCAAGGGCGAAAACCTCTGGCAGGCAGCGGCGGATCTTGGCCTCACGTTGATCACCGATTCCAATTCCCCCACAAGGATAGGCAACTCCGTGTCACAAGATACGACTCCGGACCTCAGATTCGTGGGATTGGCAGCAGAATTTTCCTGGGCTAACTTGAGAGTGGAATTGGGAAGCGATCGTTATACTGTCAGCACCGTGCTGCAGGTAGGCAGAAAGCCTCCAAGGACATTCAAATGCATATACTGCGATCGTTTCCGCAAGATCAGGGGGAAAAGAGGAGGGGATGCTCCGGAGAGCTTCCAGGAATGGTTGTAAAGAATGAAAAGGGACGTCGAAGAGGCGACGAAGTCGATAGACAGGGAGCTCGAGATAGATAAAATGGGTAGTAGATTAGCACATCTAATAGAGGCCAAGGGTTGACTGCTAGCTAGACGCAGAACGCAAAACTCAATTGCGGGCTTAGAAAAAGGTTAGCCGGGCTAAATAAGGAAATTTTGACACAAAACCAAGTGCTAGAGAGACAGCAATGACAGGAGTTGTGTGCTATTGTCGATGGACAGATGCGAATAGATGCAAAATGGAACATACTCAAGCACCTCCTCCACGAGAATAAGACCAAAACCAATCAGAATCGGGTGGTGGATAGAAGAAACCATGCAGAAAGGCAACTGCATAGGGATGACAAAATCGCCATGCGCTTGGCAAGGAGGTATCTTCCCCTGGCTTACGACGCTGGAACGCGGGGCTAAATGCCCACAATATCAAGGAAGATCGGCCGAGGGCCTCGATAGGCCGTTTCAGGGGGCAGACGTTCGCGAAGCATTGCAAAAGCTCAGTGGAAGGTCAGCCCCAGGAACAAATGGCGTGATGATGCGCAACGTAGATAACAAGTTGATTAAAGTCATGACGGCAGAGATCAGCCGCATTTGGTAATCGGCTGTATTTCGAGTTGAGTGGAAGGTTTCATCAGTGGTTCTCATTCCCAAGCCTGGGCGCAGCCCCTGGGCTGAAATATCCGAACCATCTTCCTCCTGTCTTGTTTGGTTGAGGTGGCGGAGCATGTGATATATGATCGGATCTCTAAGCACATTGAGTACGCGCGTCCCTTTCGCAACAACATGATTCGCTCCAGTCCTCACCTCTCCATGCAGTTTGTGATGCTACTCATCAAGCACCACATATTAGATAGCGACACCAGGGACACGAGGGCCATTCTTGCTCTCGATCTAGAAAAGGCCTTCGAGAACGTCACACAGGCATATTCTGGACTCGATCTCCCGCCTCAACTCGGGGGCGCGATTTCACAACTTCGTTAAGTCTTTTGTCGAAAGTAGGAGGGCCACAATCAAATTAGGTGATTTGAGATCACGAGATCTAACATCTCGGGCAAAGTGGTACGCCACAGGGGTCGTTTATCTCGCCGCTCTTGTTTAACATAGTGATGCAGGGCTTAACCGACGAGCTTAAGCAGATAGGGTGTATTTGCTCCGCTATCTATGCGGACGACATCGTCCTTTGATGTTCTGGGGGTCAGACGGCTACGTTGAAGACTCTATGCAAGAGACGGTGCACTGCGTAGAGAAACACGTCTGTAGTATGGGTCTTCTGCTCTCGCTCCTAAGTCGCAGTTGCTCCTATATCATCCCACTAGAAGGGGACCCAAGCCTAAAGCGTGGAGGCCTCTCGAGGACACTGACATCGGGGTGCAAACATCTTCCGGGTGCCAAATCCCCAGGGTTCATTCACTCCAGGTGCTGGGCATGATCATAGAAGGTGACAGTCAGCGCGGGCGTACTATAGATGAGCTTACAGGGCATGCTGAAGGAGTAATCAGACTCATTGCAAGGGTTTCGAACAAAAACGGAGGGCTTAAGGAAGCCTCCAGCTGTTTCACGCGTTCCTCATGCGCCATGTGAATTACGTCATTCCCATGCACAGGTGGCTGGCAGAAACATGAAATCAACAAGCGGTGTATGCTCATCAGGAGGAGTATTAGAAGAGTCATTGGACCGCCAATGCGCACAAGTAGAGAACCTAGCAAGCTTAGGCGTGCACAACACACTAGAGGAAGTGATCGAAGCACAACAGTCCGCGCATAGTGCCAGGCTCGTCGACGGCAGCGGGAAGGGGTATCCTGGCTAAGGTAAGGATCAATCCGACGGCGTTGCAAGATAGGAACGTTCAGCTATCAGATAGTGTGCAGCAGGCTATTAAGGTCACCCCCATTCCGAGGAAAGTGCGTACAATTTTCAACACTGGCAGGAGGACGGCTTGCGCCTCTGCACTTCTGCGGTACGCACATGCAGGGGAGGAAGAGTCATGTTTTGTAGATGCTGCCCAGTATGAAGGCGACTCCAGTCGTTTTGTTGCAACGTCATAGACATGGAGGGCCGAGTCTTATCGGGCGCGTCAATCAGCACGTCGTCGGCTTGCAAGACGAAACAGATGGCCGTTGTACTAGCACTCCTTAGGTCGGACAAAGAAGAAATTTACGCGGGCTCGAGATCGGCCCTTCGAGCTTTCTCGACTGGGGCTGCTTGTGAGCAGTTTGCTCGGGCACTACAGGGTAAGGTGCTTATTCATCATATCATTACGTGGTTACCGGCACACGAGGGCACCGGTGTAGGTAGGGGGGGGGGGGGGCTGGCCAACATTAATGAGTTGGCCCATGCACGCGCGCGAATTCATGCCGGCCGTGTCGCGCACTGGGAGTCGGTGCGCCGGGTGGGACCGACGAAGGGCTTGGTCCAACCTTTTCGGAGGCAGACGCCCTCCCCGCTTGAGGGACATTCTCTCCACCTTCAACGAGATCAACAGCCACTATCGGATGAGTCGCAGGATTTTCCCCTTGCCACATCGAAATATCACGAGTCCTCAGGCTGTGACTCTTCGGCAAATCCAAACGAATTCATATCTTACACTTGCCGCCTTCAGTAGGTACACAGGCGTTTCTCCTCTGTGTCCCGCCTGCGGTGGGATGAGTGATTTTAAGCATATACTCTAGGAGTGCCACTATTTACTGTGCCGCACTGACGACGGATTGACGGCGGAGGTATTTAATCATTTGTCAAGAGCTACGACTGGATTGATCAACTACGGGCTGTCCAGAAGGAGCACGATGCGGCGATGAGGCTTGGCCTGCCCGCACCAACGTGGGAGCGGCTCGCAGTCTTGCCCTTATAACAACGGTGTGAAGATTCTTCCGGGCCACAATAAAGTTTAGTATCTATCTATCTATCTATCTATCTATCTATCTATCTATCTATCTATCTATCTATCTATCTATCTATCTATCTATCTATCTATCTACCACGAATTTTCGCACACGGACAACGGTGATTCTCCGCTTGTAACCAACGACGTCGACGCCGACACCGGAATTTCTGAGACATCAGCTCTATAACGCTCTCGCGTTGATAAAAACACAAATGATTTGAAAATTGAATTAGGGCATGCAATTTACAAAGACCGTAAAATACTGTCGAACTAATGAGTAGGTTGCATTTCACATTATTATTGGAGGCATTTCAACGATCAAAAAGTACAGTCACTTTTAAATTACGTTTAGTCGTCACTTCACAATAAAACACGACCGAATTGACGGCTTGGTTGTTTTTAGAAATGATGGCGAATACATTAGAATGACGAGGAATGCAGTCATTTCAAAATGATGGGTTCTCGTCATTTTGACGTTGATCAATTGGACTGTTTCGCTGTAATTCAAAATGACGAATGATACATCCAAAAGACGAGGAACTTCGTCATTTGAAAAAGACAGGCTTGCTCTTGCCGACGGATGATGACGGAAAGGCTCGGGACCTCACCTCACTGCTACTAGAGACAGGGCCACCGCAACCAGCCTACACCATAATTAATTGGGTCTACGTCCTGCGTACATCAGCGTATGAACAAAATTGTTACGTGTACTTTAAATACTACAAGTTAGCCAACCTACACGGTTAGCTAGGCCTGTTCGGATATAAGGAAACATATCTCAGATAAGAGTCATGCACCGAGCACGACCGCGCGCCATATGAGGAACTCTCAGAAAAATTTGTCGCCCGTGCACCATGTACAGTCGCGCTCAATATGACTTGCAACACATTGACCATGGTTTAAGGGGCCCCAAATCTGAACAGTTATGCTGGTAAACGTTAAATTGGTTTAGAGAATACCAGTAGCCGAAGCAGTGTATGCTCCATCAAATTTGGCTATGTTGACGCTGCTTTGCAGTGCTGGCCTCACTTTGAGCTCGGACAACATGTTGCAACTCCTATTGGGCGCGACTGTACATATGTTGAACCAGCGCAGCTGAAATGTGCGGCACATGTGTTTATCACTCGCTTGATTAAAGTATTCCTCAATTATTTGTTACGTCTTTGTGTTTGTTATGAGGACACGGGTGGATTCACCGCACCAGTGTTTATTCATAACCCACTATGCTGGTGCATGCGAGTATATAGCGTCGTTGAAGTCAGTAGTCAGATGAAATCTCACATTGCACGCGAAAGGAAAGTACGGAAGAACTACGGGTGGAGAGGGCCAGGGACCACTTCTCTAAAGTCAGCACGAGAAACGGACGTCTACAGGTATTCATTTGTCACTTCGCAAGGGAGCAATCGACGAAACCGCCACGTGAGGGGGGGGGGGGGCGCTTGCGGGGGAACGGAGAGGGAAGACGATAACGACGTTAAGCGGCTGCCTCGGCCACCAAGCAGACTCGTTTGGTTCTCTGTCAAAACGTGAACAATGCGTGTGTAATATTTGGTGGAGGTGCTGGGTAGTTCCCACGGCCTACGAACTACGAACTTCCCACGGCCGTGGCGATCTTTCGCCACTCTGCCCGAATATGCCTCCATACCAAGATGCCCCCTACCAGCAGTCTCTCGACAAGCCCCTCCCCGTTTCAGCACTACCGAGAGCCACGAACCTTTCCAGCTTAGGCAAAGTAAGATGTGGAGGAGTGGCTAACCCATTACGAAAGCGTAAGCCGATACAGTAATTGGAACGCTGCCAACCAGCCCAGGAACGTCGTTTTCTTCTTGGCCGGCACGGCGTTGGTTTGGTTTGAGAACCACGCGGACGCGCTAACTACGTGGGCACGTTTTGCTGACGAAGTTCGGAAGAGTTTTGCGACACGAACGCAAAGACAAAACGAGCGGAACTAACGCTGGCTCAGAGAGCTCGTGACACTTCCCCGCTGGCCTAGTGGGGTCCTAGTGGTTCATTTACCTCGTTGGCCAGCAACAATGAGGCAGAGCGAATTACATGGACATAGTACGCGTTTAGGGAAGGAACTCTTTATAGCGAATGCGACACGTCCAATTCGCCCATTAAACCTTACGTTTGCAAAATTGTCACTCACACCCTCAATTTTGCCTTTGCCTGAAAGCTTTAGGCGTGATAGTCGTTGCCTCCAGTCGGCGGCACTTTGGATGTAAACGGACGGACAGAGAAAAATGAGGTGCCTCTGCCACAACAAAAATAAAAGAGAAAACGATGCTGTGCTAAAAAAAGACTTTTTGTGGCCTTTAGCTTCAATATGATGTTTTAGGGGCGAAGCTCCTTAAAGTTTGGGTCTGTCCGTCCGTTGAAGTAGCGCGTTACTTAATAGGAACGCGCTACTAGGAGGGCGCGTGTGGGAGGCGCGCGAGCTCTCTCACTCTTCCATCTGCTGTCTTGTGAGAGAGAGAGAGACAGAGAGAGCGAAAGGCGCGCGTTGACTATGGAAACGCTCTTTCTTCGATGAACGCGCTACCAGCTCGCAAAGGAGGAGATCGCGCCCTCACACGCGAGAGACAACATTGACGCAGGCAGCGTCTTCTAGCGAGTTTCTTGACTGAAAACGCGCTGGAGAACCGTTCACCGGGCACCCATATATATATATATATATATATATAATATATATATATATATATATATATATATATATATATATATATATATATGCACTGGATTTTGGCTTGCAATGAAGTGCCGGTGGGAGATTTCACTTGTGCGTAGTTGAACCATAAGGATTCGTAGCGTGCGCGTTAATTAACTCGGCACGATCTACGATGAACATCCGGAGCTTCGCCCACTCATCATCATTCACTCCGTGGATATGCTGTGAATTTTAGGGGCGAAGCTCCTTAAAGCGGCACCCGTTCGTCCCTCGTCGTAGTCGTAGTAGTGCGCAACCAGTCTTACGCTTTGACCTCCAAGGTGGTGCCGGTGGGAGATTTCTCCTGTGCGTTGTTGAACAATAAAAAATTCGCAGCGTGCGCGTTAACTAAAAGCCGAATTCTTCTGTCTCTCATTCCCCATTAGCAGCCATTTCGTGCGTCCCCGATGTATGTAGTAGTAGTAGTTAGTAGTAGGTAGCCACCGGGGCGTGCCTGCTGGAGCGCACGCACGCGCCGAGGGCGAGCGCGTGGCACCTGGCGCTCGCCCTCGCCGCGAGCGCCGGGAGCCACGCGCTCCCCGGCAAACTCGACACTGCCCCGGCAAACGCGAGAGACAACGTTGGCGCAGGCAGCGTCTCCTAGCGAGTTTCTTGATTGAGAAATACCGACTGCTCGCGTTGGAGAAGCGTTCACCGGCAAAACCCATATATATATATATATATATATATATATATATATATATATATATATATATATATATATATATATATATATGTACACACTGGATCTTGACTTGCAATGAAATGCCGGTGGGAGATTTCACTTGTGCATTGTGCATAGTTGAACCGTGAGGATTCGTAGCATGCGCGTTAACTAAATTAATCCGGAACTCGGCACGATCTGCGATGCACATCCCGAGCTTCGCCCACTCATCATCATTCACTCCGTGGATATGCTGTAATTTTTTTTAGTACTTCAGTGACTTTTGTTGAATGAACAAGGAATAACTTTATCAGGCTTTGCCTTGATTAATACATTGCCTGATCGATTTACAGGTTGTGTCAATAAATTTGGTGGTCAGTGGGCTTCCTGTGCGCTACGTCTGTGTTTCCTGGAAGTAACGACTTCCTAGAAAGGCACTGATTACTAGAATGAGGTGAAGTCTGCATTGTTTGAAGGAATGAAAGTGTTATTACCGTGTGTTATTAACTGTCACTACCGGCTTATTCATTTAAGGCCCCTTATTATGCGCGCAAATGCGTTCATCCGTACGCACGTATAGCGTTGGCTCAGATTATCAATTGGACTCAATAATTTGCCCCTCGATATACTCTGTCACAAAAAGAGCGTCACTGCAAAACTATGACGCTTTGTACTCGCAGGCAGCGGAAGCAACCACACGACTGGGTCGTTCGCTTTATTTGCTAGCTTTCCGCCTCTCACGAAATTGTCTGCAACTTTGTCGAGTTCACTCGTGAGTAAACTTCAGACATCTGGTAGCGTCAGCTGACGCGAGGCATCAATTAACGATAGAACAGCTGGGCTCAAAACCCTTCAGCGTCTAAGTGCCCTTAGCGTTAGGCCACTTCGTCGTACACGGAATAGCAAATTGGCCTTCGATCTGTCTCGTGATGCCAACATGGCCCACGCCGCATTCATTAGGGTGTTCCCCTCCACTGCTCTCGCTTCCCGAACACAAGCGCCTAGGTCACGGCAATCTATTGTGCACGGTCGAAGAGATGTGGCGGCGCATCCGCTCCAGCCATTAAAGAAATCGGCGGCGCTTTTCAAGTCCCCACTTCGAAGCTAGGCGTTGTTAAGAGAGCGACGCTGCAACGACCGAATCGTTTGCAGAGTTTCCCAGCACGGTGGCAAGTAAGTACGCGTGATGAAGTCTGAAGTTTCGTGCGTTAGACGCCGAGCGGTGTTCTCACGCGGAAGAGGTCCACACGTCTCCGGAAGAGGACGGTCTGCAGCGCAGAATCGGCACCACAGCTCGAAATGCTTCCCGACATAAATTTCGCTCCACGCAATCGCACTCGCCTTTTATCCATCCTTCTTTATGGGAGATGGTCTTACCTTTAGTTTTCTGTGAATACGGTAAAATCAATAAGCCTAACCCACTCGTTTATTTTTTTCCTTTTCGACTTGAGGGCTACGTGTTCCTAGCCTTAGGAAGGTCAGGCTTATTGGCATGCTATATCACCATTCTGAAGCGAAAACGAACAAGGACTAGGCCTGACTCTCGATATGTATATGTCCTGTCGCCCTTGTTCGTCTTCCCCACTACATGTCAAACAATCACGATTATGCCACTGGAATGAAACATCAACTTTTACACACGGATGGCATTGGTTTCACTCGCACGACAGATGCCTTGTGGATGAAAAGGGTAATCTACGTTTCGGTGCGACGCGTCCCTGCACGCATTCACAAACGCAGTCACACACACACACACACACACACACACACACACACACACACACACACACACACACACACACACACACACACACACACACACACACACACAAACGCGCACGCATACAGACACACACACGCGCACACACCCACTCACGCGTCAACAAACGTCAATAAGCACTCACTACAGAAGTTGAATGCTTCATCAAAATTCTACAAGAGCATGCCCCACCAGGCAGAATGAAACAACACTATCCTCAGAAAACTGCCACGTACGGACATGTCAGAAATTTGAGGTGTGCCTCTAAATGGGGACGTGTACGCAATTCCTTATGATGTCATATATACGAGACCTACGCAAGAACTGCCATACTGTCATGACTCAAAGGAAAGGGGAACGGAAGAGGCGACGAAGACCGGCCGCCGCGTGAAATAGCACCAGAGCTCGTGGCGCGTGACACGAGCAGTGGTTCAAGGCGCAGCAGCGCTGAGCGAGGGATTGTCTGCGTGGCCGCGGCCGAAGAAGGACGCATCGGCAGCTCCGCTCTGTCGACAGAAGCAGCGCGTGTTCAGCTCGGGAGCCTGTGACGGTGGCACTCCGTGGCGTGGCCGTGGACCCCGGAGACGTTCGGCCGAGGGTTCTCGGAAGTGCTGCTGGCAGCAATCCCGGCCACACCGGGAGCAATCCCCCTTCGGAGGTAGGCCAACAGCAATTCCCCGGTACGACACGTCACCACTTCGAGCAGGGGACCGAGCGCGTACTTAGGCCTTAGGCCTAACACTCGAAGACGCTGTGACACGTCAACAGCGACCGGGCAAAGGCTACGGAAGCAGATGGTACCTTCCAGCCGTCGTAGAGGACGACAGCGACAACTTGTAGACGTCCAACAGGACTTTCAGACCGACATCGGACTTTGCGGCGACAGCGCCGACCTCAGTAAGAACACCCCATTTGTTGATTGCGACGGCGTCGCCGAAGTCCCTTTGGCGAGACATTGGACTAAGAGCTGCGCCAAACTGAGAGCCTAGGCAGTTATTAGAGAAGGAAGTTAGTTTTCATTAGTTGTTGATTTGCGGTATTAGTTTTCCTATTTGTACATATTTTGTTGATTTTTGAATTGCCGTGTTGTGGATAAAATTTGTTTCCTGTGCCAACAATGCTATTGTCGTCCAAGGCGTCTCTTCCTCCATGCTCTGCAAACGCTCTCGAGATCGCTGACACGTATGCAGGAGAGAAATTCCCTGCTTCTATGGTCCCTCTATGCCAGCGAAGCCGTAGCTGCTTCGCTAGTCTCGCGCCGCTAGTGCAAGCTTCGCAATTTTTTTTAACGGCAAGGGTATTTAGTAAATCGTTCCTCGTCCGGCGAACAAAGAGACTATCATCATCAATCGCTCAGGCTCTCAAGAGTGCGCGTGCACTTTACACAATTCCCAATGTGCTGCGTTCACGCGTGCGCTTATTCCTTCTCTTGCGCACACGACCTCAGCCCACTATTAAACGGGCAAAACGGCGGTTGGTGGCAGAAGAGAAACATCCGGCTCATCCATCTGTCAGAGGAACTGGTATAACACGAAAGTGAAAATGTGTCTCCGCATAAGCAGTTGGATGGTCGGTGTATCGCCGGCACGGCGGCGTTTGGCGTGGATGAACCCACGTTCACACATCGCTTCCATAGCAGCCATGGCCAACTCCTTAAGGTGACTGAAGTAGTTTACGTAATAACTGGACACAGTCTATAGTGAATGCCGCACGACAAAGGCGTCAACGATGTTTACTTACGACACATTAACTCGTCAACGTCGTTGCCGTACTTGGGCGCCTAACGCACCAATTGTCTTGCTGCCATCGCGCTTGTGCTGGAAACTAGGATCGCGCCTTATATCCCTTATTGCTTCTTTCCTCGATGCGGTCGTCCGGCTCCGCTCGCGTTGCGAAAGCGCATGTGAACGCGCCTGGAATGGTGCCGAAATCCAGGCAAGGCGAAGTGAAGTTGCTGCGCTTCACTGCCCTTCTCCTGGATTGCAGCACCATTCCAGGCAGAGCGCGCGTTAATGCGGACGCACTGAGCCGGAAGAGAGCAACAAGGAAGACGGACTAAGCGACATTAAAGGTGGCAGTTATACCGCACACTCATCGGGTGTCGCACAATCTTAAGAAAGCTGCGCAGAAGGCAAATGTGAAAGTCTTGTTCTCTGCCCCAATAAAGTTGTCTAGGCTGTGCAGATTAACTGATCCCTCCTCTAGAAAACGGCCGGAGTGCAAGGTCACCCACAACAACGAATTAAGATTCGTGGAATGTATAACCGGAGTGGTATACAACATACCGTTTTTCTGTGGAAAAGTATACATAGGCAAAACCGGCCGATGCCTTAACGACTGTCTAAGGAAGCACAACAATAACGTCAAAAACAACGCTAATGATCATCTCGTGAATCATTGTCAAGAGTGCAAGTGCACCCCTATATTTAATCTGTGCACTGTAGTTTACCGCAATCGCAGTCCATCTGCTAGGCTTATTGTCGAAGCGAAAATGATTTGGGAATATCCAGAAACATGCGTAAGCGTAGCCTCCCTTGCACTGTCAGACAAGGAGCTAGAATTTTCGGGTGCCCACGGAATATATAGCGCATGCCAAATGCCACGTGTGATGAACATATATAAGTGATGCTGCCTTCATTTCCCAATAAAGTTGAAAGTAGCGCTGTGTGTGTTTCGTCTTCTCTGTCCACGTCGAAAGCGCATTTCCACCAAAGATAATGGTTTTTCACCAAGTACGGGGGGAGGGGTGGTTCAGGACCCCTTCAAGAGAATACAAAGACAGTGTGCCTCGATTTGTCCGGTGGCAAAAAACTATCCGTCCGTGCATATATCTCTGCACAAAAAGGGCATGCGTCATGCGCGAACCTAATCGCGCGAAGCTACGCAGAAGCGCAGCCACGGGTCGTCTGAAGCTAAATCGCACTTCCGAGGAAAAGGCCGTGATCCTGAGAGGCAAGCTTGGTGCTACGGTAGAACAAAATCGGCGGCGCCGAGCAGATCCGGAATACGTGCCGAAGTTCAGCTTCATTACAGCAATAAGCATGACACCGATCAGCTTCGTCGCGTACGAGCTTCCCGTGGCTTAGTGCAAGCTTGAAACCTTTTAGACGCGAAGCAGCTTATGGCGGGGGCTTTGTCTGTCCCTCCCTCCGCCGTGTGGTGTCCACACCCGCACTGCTCATGCGCATCCTCCTGCCCCTCCTGTCTTTGTCTCATCTCGCAATTACTTTAGCCTCTGTGTTCGTTGTTTGGTCGTTTGGTCCGCGCATACTCTCCTGGTTTTCCTGCAAGACGGTTTTTGTTAATAAAGCACAGCTGTTAGTCCAGCTATTCTGTGTGTCACTTGTCTCTTCCGTCCGTCGTCCTTTGGGGCTTGTTTGCACGTTCAACAGTATGTACCAACTGACGCAGGTTTCAACACTTCTATAATGTCTTGAAGCACGTAAAAGGTAGGTGCCTCATTTAAATGTCACGAACGGGGTTATCGCTAGCATATTTAAGTGCAGGGTAAATGCTCCACTGCATTTGTACAAACTATATCAGTCACGCAGCTGCGCGAGGCCATAGCTGAAGCACAGTATCACCTGTCGTTTGGTGGCTGGTTTTACGTGAAAAAGTTATATGAAATCAAACAGGCGTGCCGTTAAACTGTGTCGCAAGCTGCGTCTGAGCTTTGATCTGCGCCGATTTTTTGAGCATCGTCAGCGGTTGTGCTTGCCTGTCTTCCAGTCGGCATCTGCCAGGCGTGAAATCTGTGCGCCTCCCTACTGAAAAAGTCCCTTTCCGTATTCCAATAATTCCGTATTTTCCATACAAAGTCCATAAGCTTTCCATATACTTGCCGTATATTTTCCATATTTTTCCACATGAGTCTTACGGAAACATACGGAATTATTGGAACGATCATACGGAACGTTTCAGTAGGGCTGCTTAGCGCGTTTGCTCTTCGCTGATTTGATCAGACGTCGCAACCGGGATGCATTAGTACAAGATATACGAAAAACCTTGTCACAAGGATTATATGTTAGCTTTGAAAGCGACCCCACACTTACAGTTTCCGTCGCATCTGATACAAGAGCAAAACCGCACCAATAAGGTTCGCGAGACGCGGCGGAAATATTTATAACGTTAGGTAAAACACCACTGTAAATCATATTTATTTATTTATTCATTTATTTATTGAAAATACCTCAAGGACCCTGTACACAGGGTTTTACATGAGGGGTTGGGGAAACAAACAAGTTAGTTGATATTTACAAAGTGTGACTCAACGGAATTCTTGAAATGGGTATGATTGACGTGAAGGACGATGTCTGAGGGAAGATTGTTCCAGTCGATGGCAGTCTTGACAAAAAATGATTGCAGATGCGTGGCGGTGTAGGCACGGGGAGGGTACACCGCTTTACCATGGCTGATGCATTGAGAGATGCGATGAGCTGGGTTGATGGGAGAACAGTTACGCAAAACATGAAAAAACTTATGATAGCGTGAAACTTATGATAGAGTGAAAGCCTTGCGATTCTGCGGCGCATCTGAAGACTAGGCAGGCCTACTTTTTTCTTTAGGTTAGTGACACTAGTAGTGTAAGAATAATCAGAATAAATAAATCTAACGGCGCGGTTTTGTATTGATTCTATTAGTTCGGTTAGAAAGCGTTCAGGGGGATCCCAGACGGAACAAGCATACTCTACTTTGGGTCGGATTAGTGTTTTATAAGCTAGTAATTTCACCAGAGGAGATGCATGCCTTAGATTTCGCTTAATTTAGCCTAAAGTTCGGTTAGCGGCATTAGTAATATTGGTTATGTGAGTGGTCCAAGTGAGGTCGTCACAGAGTACCTAGGTACTTAGCATTAGGTTCTGAGGAGATGAGGCTGCCGTTAAGGGAATATTTGAACGCCGGGTAGTCGTGCCATCTATTAAAGGAAACCAAGGATGTTTTGTTAGTATTCACCAGCATTAACCAATCACTGCACCATTTATCTAATTTTAGTAAGTCGCTTTGGAGCGCTAGGTTATCGGTGACGTTATTGATCGGGCGATAAATGACGCAGTCGTCAGCGAACAGGCGTATCTTTAATGAAATGTTACTGGGCAGGTCGTTGATATAAATGAGGAAAAGGAGTGGACCCAACACAGTGCCTTGTGGCACTCCGGATAAGGCAGGAGATGAAGTCGATGATAAATTATTGGCATGCACAAATTGCTGTCGGTTAGTGAGGAAGTCCTTAATCCAGTCGTAAACAAGGGGATGTAGGTTAAGTCGCGAAAGTTTTAATAGCAAGCGTTTATGTGGCACTTTGTCGAAAGCTTTTTCGACATCGATGAAAAGGGCGTCTACGGGTATGGTTTGATCAAAGCTACCATGAATATCGTGGAGAAATAGTGCAAGTTGGGTTTCGCACGAAAAAAGTTTTTGAAAGCCATGTTGACATGGATTAAAAATCCTTGTCATCACTAAACACAAGACCGAAACGGACGACATGTCACATCATTGCAAACAGCTCTTGTAAATGCGACAGTCTGATACTCTCTGGGAGTATAGCGTGCACTACAGCTGCTTTCTGCATACATCACGTAACGACGGGTAGTAATGTCACTCGCGTCACTGAAGCTACAAAACAGCAATAAACAAATCCATCAGAACGTTTCAAGCCGCGAGCATGAAGACCAGACAAATGCATGTACTACCGATCATTCCTATGGCCGATGAACGATCACAGCGCCAGAGCTCTTTCTATTATTTTTCTAGGAAACTCTATGGATGGTAGGGTACGAATGTGTGACGAACATGAACCGACTGATATCGGACCAACTAAAACAGACATTCGAGTGGAAAATAACAAATGCGTACCGTTTATCGCATCACGTCATTGAAATGTAAATATAACAAACACATACATACGGAACGAACGCGTTTTAATACCCGGAACCAACCCATCAAGCAAAGCGGTAGGCGAGTATCGAACCCGGGTCCCCGACATTTCAAGCAAGCACGCTACCGCTAGGCTGCGGCGGCTCGTCCCACGGGGTGAATAGAGCAATTAACCTAATGCGCCAGCAGTTGTTATGATGGTTCTTGTTTAACGTCGACTGCACGTGTAGTGTGTGTTAAGCGCTCTGGTAGCGATTTAATAAACCATATACATATTCTAGCGGCACTCAGCATGCTTTTGTACAACTTTGCTCAATTTTGAAGGAACACATTAATGAACGGCGCCCATGATACGCACATCGTTGCACTGTAGCCTGCACTGTAGCTTGCACTGTAGCCTGCACTGTAGCACTGTAGTCTTCGAGAAAACAGATGTCTGTGCTGTGCACTAACGCGAGTGCGAATGTTTCACCCTAACATGAGGTACCATTTAGTCGCCACGGTGCTTGCGAGGTTAGCACCCGTTCAGCATGCACCTATTCAGGCATTTTGCACAAAGACGTTCGGCCTACTCGTAAAACTATGATCAATGCCACGCGATTCGTCATACGCAATGTCCTAGGTGACTGCTTCCCATGTGACCGATTCCCACAGTGCGTGGAATCTGCAGGATATTTTATGCTTTTATTTGATTAAAGCTTCTACGAGCTTGCTCCTTCTACTCGGGGCTTGTCCATCGCCAGCTTAGCCGCTGGTTCTCATTGCTCCCACTAGAGGCGCAGCTGTGCTCTGATTTCAAGAGCGCTCACTAGATGGGGCGCACACTCGGCACGCGCGCTAGAAAACACCCGCTACAAACAACTCTACGAAGAGCACAAGGAACTGATAAACGCTAAAAATAGAGAATACAGCCCTTCGGACGACGACGAGATCGTTGCTCAGCTCATCGGAGACTTTAACGTGGACATCATAAGCGGCGGACTGGTTGGTTCAACACATGATGGCCCGTTTGGCTCTCCGATGCATGTCGTACGACTGTAAACGTCCGACCATCATCAGAGGGACCTGTATCGACACTGCCTCCTCCAACTTCCAACTGTAGCCTGTAATCCAAGATCCACTAGCCATGCATCTTACGGATCACAAAGCTGTCATCTTCAAAGGGAAACGGGTCCCCGAATTCATCCATGGCCGCCGTTCTTGTGATATGTGAACTTGTGTATATATAGTTCGTCAAATGTATAGTGTTCATCAATTTATAAATTGTGTATATAGTGCATCAAAATGTAAATTAATAAATATTGTGTATATAATCTGTATATAACTGTAACAACGCGCCACGTCTTTATATGATAGTAGAGGACTTGTACGGAGGATTCACGGGTTTCCCGACGAATTCCGAGCAAGCTCCTCTAACATCATTCACTTCGTGGACATGATGGGATTTTTTGTAATACATGGCTACCTTTCCTTTCCTTCATAAAAATGAAAATGAAAACAGCCTGAAATTCCTTAGCTATCCTGAAGAGCAAAACAATTTTTCATGTATCACAACATTAATCTCTGATAATACAAACAGCACCATTCTTCTCGCGAAAGAACACTTGGTAAGCGAGAAAACGCACAAAAATAAAATGCAGATAGCGGTGCCACGTTGAAACATCCGCGCAAACTAGCTGGGACATCATAGGTTTGGAAGACGCCTGCTCTGCCGAGTCGGCGCACTCACTCATGAGTGCACTGACTCACACTCGCTTGCACTCATTTCATAGACGTGAGTGCGAGTGCGAGTGAGTGCCAGAGAATGTGAGTGGAGGTGAGTGCGAGTGCGTGCCAGTGAATGTGAGTGAGAGTGCGAGTGAATGCCAGTGAGTGTGAGTGGAGGTGAGTGCCTGTGAGTGCGAGTGAGCGTGAGTGAGTGGCAGTGAGCGTGAGTTGAAGTGATTGCGAGTGAGTGCCAGTGATTGTGAGTGGAAGTGGGTGACAGTGCGAGTGAGTGCCTGTGAGTGTGGGTGGCGGTGAGTGCGAGTGAGAGCCAGTAAGTTTGCGTGGAAGTGAGTGCGCGTGCGAGTAAGTGCCAATGACTGTGAGTTCCAAACTAGAAGAGAAGCTCAGGGGAAGATGGAGGCTTGAATCGATCAACAGATCGCTAAAAACCATTGAGAACAGGGAATGTCGCAAAAGCCAACGTTTCAACAACTGGACTTGTCTTCGTCAGGACAGTGACTGCTTTCTCCAGGGTTCGTTTATGTACGCCATTGCACGCTCTCCCCCGTCCACAGAAGGAGAGGAGAAGAACGGCACGTGCGGAAAAAAAGGGGGGAGGGGAGGTTGAAGCTCTAGGCGAAGTTGGGTGACAGGTGGTAGCGTCACTAATATACATGGGAAGAACGCAAGCTTCCAAAGAATCCGCTCGTGGTACATATCTTAGCAATACATTGTGTACGCAACCCTAGAAAGCAGGATGAAGAAAGGAACACATACACTAGGGTACAGGCGTTGCGCCTATGGCATGTGTCCCCCCTCCCACCCCGCACCGCCTGCGCCACAGCAACAAGCTTTCGGTGAAATGCACAACGGGTGCGGCGTAGGTGGTGAGGGGTGGGAGGGGGGACACATGCGATAGGTGCTAATGGACAGTGACCTGCAAGGTTACGCTCGTAAAAATCATTGGGAAAAGCAGCTACCAGACCGCAAGGGAACTTCTAGAGGCATTCCAAATAAAAAAGAAACGGTCTGCTTGTGTTAGTGACACCTCAATATCGCTGTACACCACTGAAACACGCTTTTTAGATAGACGCATTCCTGGATAACATATTTGATGCTGTATTGTTCGCTTTGCTTCGCATGTTGGAAAATTCACCGAGCTATGTAACCTGACCGTCAATAATCAGTTGGTAGTTGGCGTCCATATGTATCTTTTCCTGCCTAGCTCTACTCTTTTCCTCGTTTCTTTTTTGCGCCTGAACATGTTTAGCAAGCTAAGTCACCAACTAGCCCGAAAACAAGTGCTTCTTAAGACATCCACAATCGCGGCTGCATTCGTTGTTTTGTTAGAGAGACATGTGAATGACTAAAGTATAGAGCTCTCACATGTTTCTTCTGCTGAAATATGGGTTCGAAGGACGCACGTTCTATTCGGGTCGTGGCGGCGGAATTTTCAATCGAGGCGAAAATGCTACAAGTCCGTGTGCTGTGCACCATCAGTAGACGTTAATGAACTGCAGGTGGCGAAAATACACAATGTCCTCAACTCCATCGTGCCCGCCTCGGTACTCGGCTGCTGATCCGAGGGTCGCGGGATCGAATCCCGGCTGCGGCGGCTGCATTTCGATGGAGGCGAAATGTCGAGGCCCGTGTGCTGTGCGATGTCAGTGCACGTTAAACAACCCCAGGTGGTTAAAATTTCCGGAGCCCTCCACTACGGCGTCTCTCATAATCTGAGCTGGTTTCGGGACGTTAAACCCCACATAACAACAATCCCGATCGTGCCTCGTGATATCATATCGAGTCATACCGTGATATTTCTGCATAAAATCCTAGCAATTATAATTACGGCTGCTTTATTGCAATTGCTAAGAAAGTGAATTTTCCGAGTTCCTGACAATGACAGTTCGGAACATGACGCGTTTGTTGACGGCTTATCACTGCCGCTCGTATATGCCAACATACTTCTTAAGCTACTGGAGGTAAATTTTCTGTTCTGTCAAGTAATCCCCACAGTGGCGTTGTGCACCGTATTCGGATAATAATTTGCGTAAAGATGCTCTTCGTGCACTCATGTGGTCGTTTTCAATTGCAACATGGTCCTATGGCGCGGCAGGCGTTGGAATTTTTGTTGCCGCAATCGAGCGCTCTGATTTGATTCGAACCCTGCTTTCAGAGTGCTCGGAGGCGCTCCCACCTGGGCGCACTCATCTCAGATCTGTGATAGCAGTGTTCGCCTGGCTCTATGTCGGCATCATAGCTGCTGTGCGCTGCTTATAGTGTGCGTACATGCTTCGTTGGCTAAATCAGGGGCCCTTATGTGTGAGCGGTTGCACGTTCTGCTCGACCACTCTATCGCGGAGCTGATCTGCAATGGCCTCCTGAGCACCTTGGTAGTCCCAAAGCAGAGGGGATGCGTATTAAAGCAGCTCTTTTCAATTTCATTCGGCGTTAGCCAAATTGGCTTGTGCGGCTAGGCCAGCAGTTATACCCCCGGCAGACGACTGGGGCGAAAGGTAAAAACAGGAAGGAGAGGCCCGCTCACTTAGGCTTTTGGGGGCCAGTAAATGAGCTGCAGCTTGTGTTCCCACTATTAGACATTCCCACTAAGACGTACCTCATTAATCATGCAATCATGCGCCCTCGGCATATCTAACGCGTCAAGGGCGTAATATATATAGAAATACGCCCTGATTCACCAGTACCTTTCTAAATATTTTTTCTGCAAAGGAGTCTTGCAGGTGGTTTTCAATGCGAAGCATTTCTTGGCGAACTTGAGGAACTTTGACCGTGTCTATTTGTCTAGCTGCCTACCTCTCGGTGCTCTTCTGGTCGTCCTTGTTGGCATCACATACTCGAATATTTGCACGGTAGGGTACAAATCGTACGGCCACCATGGATGACTGATGTTTAAAAAACCACTAACAGTATGCGGTCGTCATGTAAACGGAACTGCAATAAGATCTGAATCATACGCGTTGTGCTCGGCCTACGGTATGCGCCACAGGTGTCTGAATTTCGTACAGTCTATGTGAATCTATGTGAATCAAGAACCAAACTGACAGAGGCATCAACATATAATTAGAACACATATAAAAATAAGGAGGGCACACAGTTTGTGGAAGCTTGAGACGCAAATATAAACTTAACAAGCTGCCAGTTGCGCTAATGCGTGTGAAGCGCAATAATAGCAATGTAATAAAAATACATACGTTTTACTACCACTCAAAATCCTTTTGTCCAACTTTGCTCGATCCCGTAAGAATACTTCAACAAACGACGCTTATGACACGCGCATCAACGCACCGAAGCGGGCATTTTACCTCCCCAAAGAAAGGTCTGCGTTCTGCACTGACATGCTGACATGACGTGCCAATGTTAGGTCGTAGCATGAGCTACTTTTCCGTGGTCACGGTGCTGCCTAGCCCGCGTTAAGTATGCGCCCACTGATGCTCCTCGCACAAAGACCTTGATCCTACTCGTAACGCTTTGCTAAATGCTAAACAGTTCGTTCGTCGTAGGCAATTTCATCCCTTGGTGCTTCGCATGACACCGATTCCCTCTATGCGTGGGAGGATTTTTATGCAAGAGCAGAGTCTTTCTAGGCTCGTTAGCTGCACGAATTTAAAGCTCAACAAGTAGAAACAAGTCTATTCTGGCTTCCAAGTTACTAGGCTGAATAAAGAAAGCTTCAAACGACCGCAGTTTGCTCCCAAGTTTGCAGGTGTCTCGTAAATCAACTGCCGCGAACTTTTTTTTTTTCTGGTCCTGAAATACACATTTTGGGCAATAACGGCTATGCTAGTTTGCACGCAGTCAGACCTGCAGTCCCTGAACAGAGGCACACTTCCATTTTTTGCAGAATCTGTTTCTGTGGGATTTCATAATGCACTACACGAAGACGCGGGTCGCACATAACGACGTATGCTCCTGCGCTACAGTTCCTTAAGTTATTTAGTAAACTAGAAAAATTTACATGCCGGTTTCATGTTCATTGAACGTAAGTTGTTCCGTTCCACATGTTTTCAGGTTTTTCCTAATCTTTATACCGCTGTCTATTAAGGTGGACAATGTACGAATACTCGTGTATTCTCGGAAACTCGCCGGACGACACGCAATATCTGCGAAAATGGCGAAAAAACACCAAATTAAGGGTGCTCCTCGATAAGTATTAAAGTTTTAAATGTGAAGCATTTCTTGGCGAACTGCCGTCACGTTGACCATATCTATCTATCTATCTATCTATCTATCTATCTATCTATCTATCTATCTATCTATCTATCTATCTATCTATCTATCTATCTATCTATCTATCTATCTATCTATCTATCAGCCGTCTACGCCTCGGTGCTCTCCTGATCGTCTCGTTATCACCGGGTATACCGCCAGGTAGGGTATAAATATATCACAAACATGAATGACTGATTGTTCCACCTCTAAATTGACATACTCGTCATGTACGACACAATTAACGACACTGCAATTATACCAGTACTGCCCATACCAGTAGTGCCCAGCCCACGGAAGAGGGTATGCGCCACACGTGTTTGAATGTTATAGAACCTATGACAACCAAGGATTAACTAAAATAGACATGCGAAATGCCGGGGCTGGGGTAAATAGACATGCGAAACGCCGGAACTGCGGGGATCCAACCCGCAAATTTGACCGGCGCCTCAGGTTTTCAGCACGTCACCCTAGTTCGCTGCCTCCAGGAACGACCCACACTTCTCTTTTCGCGGTTGACAGCGCGCTCAACGAGTTCGGCTTTTAAGACAAGAAACACCGTTTGTGGTATGTTGCGATTCAAGTGTAGACATAACAAGCGCATAGACACGCATGCAACCTACCGAGCTTTAAGGCGGTATCGAACACGGGCCCTCGAGGTGCCAAGGAAGCACGCTACCACTGGGCTACGGCTGCTTATCCCGTTTCGTATACATAGTAATTAAACCTATTGCACGCGCAGTTCTAATGATAGGGCATGCGTAACGTGAATTCTGCTGCTAATATGTGATAAGCACTATTACATAGGTCCTGATACCACTTGGTTTGCTTTGTGCAACTTTGTTCGATTCTGTAGGAGAGCTTGAATGAACGACGCTTTGATAGAACATTCCAGGCACCGTATAGAAAATTTCGCTTTGACAAAAGAGATGTCTATGCTTCGGACTAATGCGAGTTGCAACGTTACATCGTACAGTGACGTACCATCCGGAAGCCACGGTCATGTCGACGTTCCTGGCTGGCCCATGTTAAAAATATTCATGAGTGGGTACATGCGTTTTGCACAAAAGCCTTGATCTTACTCGCAACAGTTGGGCGCATTCCATAGAATTACATTCGTAATAGGCAATGTCCTCGTTCACTGCTTCGCATGACACCGTTTCCCACAGTCCTTGGGATCTGCAGGATTTTTTTCTGTACTAGTAACTGAGGCACTCATTATAAGCCAGATAGCGCTAGCACCATATCGCTGGTATCGTTGTGGCACTTATTCGCCTAAAAGGTTAAAAAAAGACGAATGTCGTTAGAACTAACTTTCTAACATGAGGACTCGTCTTAGTCAGCTACATCAATTCGTCGAAACCTTTGCTCAAACGACATCTCCTTGTTTTCGCCATTCTAAATAGTATTTTGGGTCCTATCGCCCGGACCTCTGTTCTTGTTTGGATTTTATTGTCATCGTACCACACGATAGCTAACATCTTATTATCATCATAGAATGTAATCTGTGTAACGCTATTGCGTCGTAGTGCACCGTAATTATGCAATGACGTTGCTCCGGCGACAGCGTCGTCATCAGCTCCCGTCATCTACAGGTGAGAAGGACCTAATGCAAGAAGTGCTTAGCGAAGCGCGTAAGTGCAAAATATCTTGCTACGTTGCTTCCCTTTGTGGCACTGTGCCTCTCCAGCAGCCCTTAACGACTGCCATCTAGGGCCTGAGACGTTAATTCGCACGCATTTCCACAAACGAACTACTTCAGTCAGACCCGTGTGCATTGTTGTTTCGATACTATCAGCAATGAAAAAGCTCGCGAAAAGTAAGAAGGATCATTACGTCATATTTTTTTCCTCTTATATTCCTTGGATATGATTCTGCGCGCATAGCTTTTCCCTCCAGAGGATATAAGTTAGTTGAAATCGCCGCTTAAAAACGAAGGACCGGGTCATTGACCATCTCTGACAAGTCATACCTGAGGTAAGCTCAGCAAGGCTGCCGTAGACCAGGCGGCCACCACCATGCGAGCGGCAGTCCGTCGAGCGTTGGCACGGCGCATAGGGAACCGCATGGCGGCGAAGCGATCAAACGCGATCACCACCAGAATGAAAGTGGACAAGTAGAGCGCGAACATCTGAAAGAACTTGACGAGTTTGCAGACAGCGTCACCCGCCACCCACTGCACCGTCCACGTCCAGAAGGCCTCCGCTAACACGCAAAAGAACGTCACCAGAAGATCGGCAACGGAGAGGTGAGCGAGTAAGGTGTACAGCGAGGAACGTCGTCGTCGATGCGTCCATATCGAAGCCAGAGTAGCCGTGTTACCAGCAAGAGACAGGAGAGCAATTACAGCCAGTACCACTACTCGCACGAGCGACGAGCGATTGAAGACGGGCGCCGGATCGCAGTGTTCCCCACACGCAGTCGCCGACTCAGCAGACGTCCCGTTGAAGTCCTGCAAGCTCATTTCGCCTCCGCAATGATCTCAGTTACAGCCGCCCAGCGCAAGCAGCACGTGCACAGGTGGAACGATACTTCCGTTTCTTGTCAGCATACCTCGTTCGTTCAGAGCGTCCCTCGACGTGTGAAATGGGATATGCCGCAGCCACACGTGAGGCACGCACCTTTGTTTGCTTGGAAGATGAAGGCCGACTGGACACGGGTGCTGCTGGCACATTGGCGGGGTGCATGGCCGCTTGGTGAAAGTGGTCGCACGTACAACTCTTTCCCAAGGTGCACGGTGTGAGACGAGTGGTGCGAGCGAACAACGAAGGTGGCTGTCAGGCGACACCGCGTGCCCGCAATCGAGCGGGCGCGCACGACGCGCCTCTCCGAACGAGAGCGCGCACACGCGATCCATGCGGCCGACGGCGGTTGTGCGGAGGAGACGCTGCCGACGGTGCGGTAGTGATGACGGCACTCCTCCTCGCCAAGTGCTTTTCCCTTTCCTTTTCGCTCACAAAGGGTGTTCGCTCCCCAAGCTACGCTGGCGCTGCCTGTCGCGTAAAAGCCTAGAAACGTCTCCCTGCTATGTCTATCGAACGCACAACTTAGTCTATGATCTGCGTGCAAACGTATTTGCTCACACTCTGACTTGATCGCCTGGATTCCTCCAGCCCCAACGAGTCTCACTCCTTTAATTTTGTTTACAGTTGATTACGGCACCCTCCTTATGTGGCCTGTCCGTATCCATTCTTTTGCTCCTAAATTCGAGTAGTATGTTGGATACCCTTGTCTCATTTACTCTGCGGTCTTCCGATCTCTTAATGTTACCCCTATCATTTGTCGTTCCATCGCCCCTCTGTGCTTCTCTCTCTCGAGCTTGTTTGTTATTCTCCTGCGTTCTGCGCCGGTTTCACTGCCCCAACATGCACTAGTTACACTCTTTCTCTTTTAAGGGCAATCGTAAGCGCCCAGACTTGAACCAGAGGTAAAACTTAGTCGAGCTTTTGGAAAAGAGGTGGGCATGCCTACCGTGGGCAGACCAACCCATCCTTATTTTCTACGGCGCACTTCTCCTAAACTCTCCTGTGTGTAATTGCCCCAGAGGACTGCGCTTTCCATCTGCAAAATCTCGATTCTCGTCAGGCCACCAAACATTTCTGTTTGCGGCGCGTTCATCGATTATAACCCTATTATAGCGATTTCTCAGCTGAAGTCTTCAGCAAACCTCTGCGTTTTGTCGCCGTCATTGCTAAACAGCACGGCAGGTATAGTTTGCGGAAGATGCGTTTGATGTTTCCAACTGGCGAAAGTTCAATGTTTCCAGGACGGCTCAAAACATGTATACTGCGAGGAGGGAGACCACTTTGGCGCGCATGCTGGCATGAGAGGAATCTCTCTAAATGAGCAAAGTACTATTTGACAATCGGCATGGGACGCTGCTTTGGCGATGACGGATTTCTTTATCAGAGGAAGAGAAGGTAAGATTACACATTATATTCCGTGCCGAAATACGCGTATATAAACGTCAGCATGACGCTGTGGATTTTATAACTTTTTTCTCGCATTTTGGCAGCGTTCGCGGAACGAAATTTCTCGAGAATTAGCACAATGCTTCACCGGTATCCATACATGACAACGCACTTCAAAGGGACGCAATGGTCTGTCCCTTTTTCTTTTTTCAAGCACTGACGCAAAACATAGACGATGAAGGAGAAAGGCGGTGCCGGTGTCGCTACTTCTACATTTGTGTTTCTTTTGCGCTAACGCTTAAAAAATGCACTTCAATTTTGGCGAACACAAATCAGGCTGATTTGCCACAACGGACGGGCAGGCAGGCTGCCAAGCTCGAAGAACCGGTGTCAATTTCCGGCTAGGGTGACGGCCACATTCCATTCATGACAAAACTCTAGTAAAGCGGTGTCATTACTCTTTGTTACGAGGAAATCATTACTCTTTGTATCGCATTCTGCGTTTATCACGCTTATTTTATCACGTTTATTGTATTTATCAGTGTAATACATCGTTATTTCATTTGTTCTTTGTCTATTTGTTCTATTATTACATTTGTACAACGTCCTTAGAATTTCGTTTTCCTATACGTAGTCTTATTTGTTATAAACGTCATTTCGGTGCTTCCGCCATGTACGTGGGCCCTCAGGCACTTTCTAGTGGTTTTAAACCGCTTCTCGCCTGACGGACCCTCAACATTTGATCGAAAATAAAGACTTGATTCGATTTCATTTTGCATAACAGCAGTCAGACACAGAGAAGCGTGCTGTAACGACCCAAGGTGACGTGCCACGCTTCAGAAATGTAGAAATCCAACCTGAATTTCCGGCGCGGCAAGTAAATCACTTGCACTTGTCCAGAGCAGCTCCTCGCACCCGGCACATCAAGTAAGGAATAGGTTAGGCAACATGCCTTTCTCGAGCCTTTCTGGAACCGCTAGAGTAGTCCAGAAAATGACGCTTATCACATCCACATTAAGCGCACTGCAATATGCATTTCGCTTATAGGATACATACGTACGTGCACTATAAGTGAGTGCTGTCGTTACTTCTTACCATAAGTAGCACTATTAACCTGGCTAGTTCTTTTGGAGTTCATGATTATGAAACGGCCCCAAATAAATAGAAAAAGCAGGGAAAATTAAAATGCACGCAGACAAGCGCCTGGTCTGCCTGTTCATGCATCTTCCGGCCCTTCCCTGCGTATTGTTTCATAATCCGCGCATTGTCGCATATTTTGGCGCCGTTTAATTTGCACAAACACGTTAATACTAGCCCTAACACTTGGCACAAAGCCAAGCAATTCGTAATAGGCAATTGTCTAGCTGCCTGCTTGCATGACATCGATTCTCACAATGCGTGGTATATGCTGGATTTTTTTTTATGTCACGTCCAGTCTGGCCGCTGCGGACCTTTCTGGCGAATCGGAACGCCATGAACATAGGCATCGTGGTGGACAGGAACGCAATGAATATAGTCTAAAGGCGGCTACGACAAAAATGCCCTTCAGGTGTCAATTTCGAGGGTGTGGTGATGCGCCAAATCTGGGAATGGATAGCGAACCAGCCTAGGAAACCGCTTGGTTGGTACGCAGTCGGACGCAACGTTTGGATATGGCCATACGTAGGTCCAGGTCACGTGGGAAGTCGTGAGGGAGATGCAGCAGCTCTGCCGACTACTGGAAATTCCAAGTGGCGCACGCGAACAAACGATGCTTTCGCTGTCGTCCAGCGAATTTCGCAGCGATAACGGCGATTTTAGGCGACTGTGCCCACACGTCGTGGTATAGTCCATTGCGCTATGTGGGTGTCCAGCAGATGCTGTCGCCAAAGCCTTTAAAATGAATTTGAGTATAAGTCGTCCGCAACATGACAGAAACGGTGGCAAGAACTAAAGTCCCTGAGGCTTCGCGTCCATTCATAATGTCACGTGGTAGTGACGCAAGCAGCACACAAGGCGAAGCACGCAGGACTCAAGGAGTGTTAGGCGAACTGTTTATTGGGTGAACGTGTGCCCAGCAAAACAAAGCCAATGACAATGCACAGCAATAGCGGCGTGAACATTCGTCGGTCGACGGAAAGACTGACAAGCGGCGTAATGCGTGGGCTTTTAGACACGCGTCATAACGCGTTCTCGCATTATCTCTGGAATTCCAGAAGTCACCGAAATGTACGCGTCAGGCATGCCAAGTTTCAAGAATGATCGACACGGTTCTCGAAGTGACATGCAAGATAAACGCGGCCTGCGTTGCGCGTAAGAGAAAAGTGATAACGGCGCTGCCCGCAAACAATCACAGCAAGCGCGCAATTCATGGGAAGGTCATAACGGCGTTCTCTTTTAGACAAATGAAAACAACCGCACGTGTCAATAATTTAGGCAGCAGCGAAGAGCTCATGTGCAAGATGAAACGAAATGCCAATTGAATACCTTGTACGTGCATCTTGGCACCGGTGGAGGGAGAGTGGTGCAATGCATGCCAAGGAAACCAGAACTCTACCTCTTGCGCGGCCTCAAATTCAAAATGCCAATACCCTTTTCACTCATGCCTGTCATTCACTCAACCCCGACCTTAGGGCTTCGTCCCACAAGTCTCCTATACCGCGCGCGCGTTTCTCCCGGGTTTATTGGTTACATAGCATCTACTCACAATGTTCACACACTCGAAAAACATATTTAGCTGAAGATGCTAGAGTCGAAAAATTGCGCTATATTCTTGCCAGAATGGCTAACAGCAAGACACATGGCTGCCATCACTGACGCGTTTCTTTGCGCGGCCTGTCTCAAACAACGCGTGAAGCTGATAATGTTGCTGCACATATATCTGCAAGACAAAAGACAACTGCCGCACACGCCAGGAGCAGTCAGCGCAACAGCAGCGTCGTACTAGGAAGCGCTACCCGCCTCAAGGGCCACCACATCAAAAGCCGCACTGCGACTGGTGTGACGTAGCACGAGGGATCACGTTTTAGCGTGGTCTCCTTCGGAACACTTACAAAGCATAATAATAAATTCTTGGGTTTTACGTCCAAAAATCAGAATATGCTTACGAGACTCCTCTATCTCCTAGTTATTTCTCATATACCGATCACATTGAAGACCATCTTCAATCTCACCACCCGATCACAGCAAAAAACGGCCATAATTCCGTAATGTTTCAAACATTTTAATACTTGTCACATTCGAACGGTGTCCGGAAAATGTATGGGTGGGAAATACACTCAATATATTCAAGTAATAATGCACAAAATTATCAACTAAAACCAGAGGTTCCCTGGACCTGACCCTTTTATGTGAAATGATTTTGACTGTACAGTAATTATCATAGCCATTACGCATGAAAACGAACGGCGCGAACTAAGCACATTAATTGAGATACCAACAGGACATTGGACAGTATAGTGTATAAATATGTACAGCACACGAACCCATGACATTCAGGGTTCGAACCCCGAGGTCCGCGGAACCAGTGCCCCTTGTGCAATGGTGTCTTAGCCGAGAAGTGAGGCCCCAGGTATGAACCCCAAGGTCCACAGTCGAATGCCAGAGGTTCCTGGTGCGAAATCTTCCGTATTCCACTGCCAAAGAATACAGGGTCGCACTCCTAGGTCCTCATTCGAATGGCGAAGGTCCTCGATTCGAACTCCTAAGCCCCAGGGTCGGGTACCTGAGTCTTGGGTTGAAGATTTAATCAATCAATCAGTCAATCAATCGATGAATCAATCAATCTGAATGTGCTTTTGGTTTCACGAAAACAAGTAGAATGGTGAAAATAGGGGGTCGGAGAAAAAGGTGCGGGTTCTGCAGCTTGACTAAGCACCGTTCACCCTGTAGCAGCAATGACAGCATAAATGCAGAAAAAAAAACTGCAGCTCCACTCCACACTCTGAAGGTGGTTCGGCAGCAAAGCTCTAAACTACACCCACAACGATTACCCTCCGTCCACAACGATTTCCCATTGCGCCATCGCGTGAATTTCACATGCACTTTAATGGCATGAGTAGACTCGGCGTCTTGTACGAGAAGTTCTGCCTTTTGACTGCGACGCTGCTAAGCAAGTCGGTCTTGCTCTTTGCGTCGAGCATTATATTCATGCTGCGCTTCTGGCAGCTTTACTTTCCGTTGTCTACCAATGCTAGCCTGCAATGAAATGAATGAGTTGCTAGACCGGTCTATGCTCCAGCAACCGGCTGAGCGGCCGCTAGAGTCACGGACACCGGGCGCGCTCGGCGCGAGCGCAGGGAAACGCGGCCGGCGTTTGCAGTAACTGTGTGCGTCCCACTATCGTTGGCTTCCTTCCTCCCCTCTACCGCATTTCCGCTATTCTGCGCGACGCAATTTTTCATCGGTACAGGCGAGGGATGGCGTAGCAGCACATGTGCACATGCACTGCGCCGGCCGCAGTGGTGTAGTGGTTATGGTACTCGACTGCCACCCAAAAAGCGTGGGTTCGATCCCGGCCGCGGCAGTCGCATTTTCGATGGAGGCAAAAATTGGGGGACCCTTAAGCTTCGCCTTTAAGAGTTGAACGCGATAGCGAAATCCGACCCCTAGTGTGCACTTCAGCCACTCAGTGCATACATATTAATGTGCGTTGTTACACACACACACACACACATGCACAGACACACACACGCATGCGACGTATCTATAGTAATGGTAGAGGTTTTCGATCTATATAACAGCACTTTTATATCAACTTCATGAAAATATTTTGCAGTGATGTAGTCACATGGTCTTGTATTATGAACTGCGCACAGGCGTTACACTTTACATTGTTCTGGCTCGTTAGTTGTGGAACACTACTTGACATGAATGTCCCGCCGGCACTCATCGATGAACAAGACTGCGCAGTGTGGCCACTTTCCTGTGCTAGAACTGCGAAACCATATAGGCTTTCCTGTAGTGGAGACCTGTTTTTCACAATGTCTCACAGATGGCAGCACATTATCTAATGTTTGCTGTTTGCTTGATGGTCTCACAGATGGCAGCACATTATCTAATGTTTGCTGTTTGCTTGATGTGTTCAATAAAGTTCATTCCTCCTCCTCCTTGCTTGATATGTTTTCCGATAGATGGCCATAGTTGTCCATTTTTGGAGCTGTTTGAAAGTTCTTGTTTTTAGCGGCGATGGGAGCACTATCCCGGATTTCGGAAGCGTGACGTCGCGGAAAAAAGCGTAGTTTGATGGCTCAGCCAACGAGCCTACAAATCGCCGAATGGGCTCATTTTCGTCGTGACACCTGCCGAACAAAAAGCATTAAGGAGACTCCTTCCACTACATGACATTTATGTAGTGTTTTTTTTTCCAAAGCAGTTGCAAGTAACATCGTGGCTTCGTCGTAGGACACGTGCTTGCCACGCAAAAGGCCCGGGTTCCATCCTCAATGGGACTGAGGATTTTTTATTGTTTATTTTAATTGCATCTTTCTCGATTTTTCGGTCACGGACGATTTTTCGCTCACAAGCGACGCCGTTACCGACGGCGGAATTTCTGCGAAACGAGCTCTCTAACGCTATCGCCTTAAAAAGTGCCAGAGACGCGTGTACTGTGCGTTGTCAGTACAAGTTAAATAACCCCAGGTGGCCGAAATTATCGGAGCCCTCCACACAGATCCGCGCAGGATGCGCTCCTGCAACTCGATCGGGACGTCCTTGGCCCCCTCGAATGCCCCATTAATGACCGGGCAGTACTCGCTTTGGATCTTAAGGGGGCATTTGGCAACGTAACACACATAATACTCACTAAACTAAATCAGACCGATTGTGGCCTCAACACATTCTGATACATACGCCAATTTCTCACCGATCGACGTTCCCACGTCCGCATCCAAGACAAAGAGCACGGTCCTTACCTACTCGGCACCCGGGGAACCCCCCCCCCCCCCCCCCCAAGGCGTGGTACTTTCCTCACTGCTCTTCAATCTGGTCATGATGCACCTGCCGGCCCACCTCGATCGTGTCGCCGGCGTGCAGCGCACCCTGTACGCCGATGACATCACCCTGTGGGCCACACAGGGCAGCATAGGGGACATTGAACCCAGCCTGCAAAGAGCAGCGACGATAGCAGACCGCTACGCCCGCCGCTGCGGTCTTCAATGCTCCCCTCACAAATCGGAATTTGTTCACATCCGCCCTTCGCCAAAGTGCACAACTCAAATCTGTTTATCTCTTGACAGCGGTCCCATACACGAAGCTGACGAGATACGGGTACTCGGACTCCACATGCACAAGCACAGGCGGCCAGATACCACATTGGCCAAACTCCGTAAGGTGGGGGACGAGGTGGGCCGCATTGTCCGCCGGGTTTCCAACAAACGCGGGGGGTTACGAAGTGCTGATGGCTTACGGCTGGCAAACGCCTTCGTGACCAGTCAAATTCTCTATTCGACTCCTTACCTTCACCTACGGAAACAAGAGGAGGAAGCCGTTGAGGTGACCCTTCGCCCTGGACCTCTCCGTCACCACTTATAACGGCCGTATTATGTCCTTTGGGGCGGTGAACACTTTCCGGGAGCTTCGGGAAGCACACCTTACAAACCAGCACACGCGCTTGTCGCAAGCTGAATCGGGTCGCCGTCTGCTTTCTAGACTCCATATCCAACAAACCATTCCCATGGAAGATAGGTTTCGTATCCCAGAACTGTGGAGACGCGCCCTCCACGTGCGACCTCTTCCAGCCAACATGTAACACGAAGGCCATAATGGCCAGTGCCTGGCGTGGGCGGAGGCTCTGGCCCGACATTATGGCAATAAAACAGGTGTATACTACGTAGACGCCTCCGGCCCTCACCACGGGGAATGGTACACGGCTGCTCTAGTTCACAACAACAGCACTGTTAAGGGCGTCACCTTTAGAGCTCCCAATGCAACACACGCGGAAGTCGCTATTGCTCTGGCGGCCTCACGTTCCGACTCGAAATACATAATTGCCCACTCGCGAGCGGCCTGTCGGAACGTCGTAGAAGGCTGGAGCCCCTTTCTATGTTATCAAATTTATCAAAATTGCATAGGGATACGGACCCCGCACACCGTTGCCTTATATGAGCACCTGCTCATCAGGGGTTGGCAGGAAACGACCCTTACGAAAATGGATTTAGAGTTCCTTTGCAACTCCTAATGACTTCCTGTAGAGTCTAAAAGAACTCAATAGGAACTCGCCATCTATAGAATGTTTTCCATAGACAGAAAGTCTAAAAATACCTGTCTATAGAAACACGTGATTTCATGCGAAACGTACTGACCTCATATGTACTGGATTCTATAAAGGAACTTTTAAAGAGCGCCTTTAAAACATTTATCGCTTTCTTTGTATAGACTAGTTCACCATACGTGTTCTATAAGGGATGCACCTACTAAATTCTATAAAGTAACCTTTATAGAGTATTTTTAGAAGTGTTAACGCTACCTGTCTATAGACTGCATTTCTATATGTCCTCTGTAAGGGATCTATAGAGGGTATATTAATACATGTAACATTCTTATGAAAAAAATGTTTCATGAGGGACCTATTTACGCTCACTGAGGGCAAAAATCTCTTCCATACTTTTCTCGAATCAACATGGTCATGTCGTAACTGCGGCCATGTTGTCGTCACAAACATTTTAATCTAATCCGACCAGATAGCGTCCTGCCGCCTCCCAGCACGCTTTCCTTCGCTTGGAATCCAATCTGTCGCCCTTAATCACCATTGGTTACCTTCCCTTCGCACTACATTTCCTTCCCATGCGCTAATTTCATGACCTTAACTTCGACTAGCATATGACTAAAATTTGCGCAAGGAAAAGCAAAAAAGCAAACGCTGCGGTGGCGCAGTGTGCATGAAAATAATTAATGGCAACAGTATCTATGGTTTTCGGTGTCAGGCTGCTGAAGTGAAGCTGCTAGCATATGCGGACGACATCGCTATTTTTGCTAGTGATCAAGCAAGCATATCTAAGGCTATTGAAACTGCGAAAATTTAGCCAAGTCACTAGTAGCGAGCTTAACTGGTTTAAGTGTCTCGGTGCCTGGCATGGATCGTGGCTGGAGCTGCCTGCTCTTTTCGCTAACGTGCCTTCGGACGTCTACTCCAGGCAAGTACTTAGGCGTCCCGCTGAATGCTTATCGCGACAGCGATCAGTATTGGAAGGGGCAGGTGAAAGAAACGCGGGAGAAAGTCGAGAAATGGAAAGGGGCAAACTTGTCGATTTTTTCCAGAGCTACTGTTTGCAATCTCTTTTTTATGAGTAAGCTCTGGTAAGTTATGCAGGTTCTGCACTGTTCGCGTATGAATGTACAGATGATTCATAGAATGTTGGCCACATTTGTCAGGGCTTCTGGGTGGGAGCACTGCAGCCGTACCAACTTGTTCAGACGGGTAAAAGATGGGGGGTTGGGTCTTGGTCACCTTTTTATGCGACAGCTCGTTAACCGGTTTTTGTTTTTTCGTGATGCAACAGATCCTTTTCTGCGAACCGTGTGCCAAATGAGGCTGGGCAGACGACTCCCCGAATATATTGTGTCAACAGAAGAGTGTGCGCGGTGGTTGAGTGGTTTCTACATAGGAGTAGTCTTCAGTGTAAGATTTCTTACTGTACGTTTCACAAGAGAGTACCTCTGTTCTGTGAAGCGTAAAGAATTGTATTTTGCCCTGTGTGACGTTGTTTTCCCAGTGCCTTGGTTCAGGTCACTGTACCGTGGAGGCACAGGTAGCAACATCCTTAAAGATGCGTCACGAAAATGCAGGTGCCACCGGCAGCAAAGACCTTTTTCCTTAAACTACACACTGGCCCACTGCCAGTTAAGACGTTTTTGGAGCAAAAGGGATTCTTCTTACCGTGGGGATCGCATTGCTTAATTTACAGTGCCAGAAACTATAGACCATGTTATTTTACATTGCTGGGAGGGCGTTTATTTTTGGGATGTGTTACAGCGAACTATGAAGAAAGATCTCCCGCTGGACCCACATGGAATCAGGTTTTTAAATGTTGATAGGGAGCATAGGGTGCCGTTTCTTTTAATCATGCTCTTGGGCCTCCACTCTATTTGGCGATCTAGGATGGCAGGTTATCATGTGGATAACGATGGTCGGCCTGCGCGAATTTATTTCCATGAAAGTGTAAATTGGCTTACAGAAATCCAAAAAGCCTCCGCTGAACCTCCCGAGTGGATCTCTAGATTAGAGCCGCTCACAGCATCGCGCGAATTTTAATCTCATGGAACCAGCACTTGCTGGTGGATAACAGGTGACCTCATGCGCAATGAGCATTGTGTAGTTGCATTGACAATTTGGTTTGGGTTATTGTGTCATTTGTTGTGTGTCATGTACAATGAGCATTGTGTAGTTGTATTGACATTTTCGTTTGGGTTATTGTGCCATTTGTTATGTACCATTTGTTATGTACCAATAAACAAAAAAAGCTGCGGTGGCGCAGTGGTAGAGTATCGGCGTCCAGTGCGAGAGGTACCAAGTTCGAATCCCACAGCCGGACCCAGGACCATCGCTTTTTTTTAAGGAGAGCAGAGCGCCCAACCTCGCCTTCTGCTGAGTACAGTATCCTCTCGAGAGGACATCCCCTAACGTGGCGAGGAAGTGACATAAAACGATTTCTTGCGAAGTGTTCCGAAAGGTTTCTATTGCCATCCTAAAGAAACACCATAGAACATCTCTATATAAATTTGTCTTTAGTCTCGAAAAGAGCTCGGTATAAATTCTCTATTGAAATATGTCTGTACGATCTTAAAAGAAACTCGATAGACATGTTCTATAGGAAAACATCTATAAAGTTTCTATAAGAATGCGGTGGCCAAATAAATTTTGGAATTCCTTAGAAAATTCTATAGCGCGTCAAAATAAACACCATAGCATTCTATCGCGCAAGTTCAAAAGGCTTCCTAAAAAACGCATTAACAATTTTCGTAAGGGGAGGCAGCAGACGCAGCCGCCCGCGCGCCCTTTTTGCGGGCTCTTTTCTCCTCCGCACCCGATCAGGAAACCCATTTTAATCCGGCCTATACCTTCAAAGATATTACAAACTTCTGCCAAGATTGCCATCGGCTTTACCCCCGCCTATGTAAAGGCCTTAAGAAGGCGGATGAGCGGCTCTTACTCCGCCTTCTGACCAATACATTGCTGCGCCGGGCAGCCCTAAAACTTTTTGAACCCTCGTTTACCGGGAGCTGCCCGCACTCTAGTGCGGTGTCTTCAGACGCCTACCACATGGTGTGGGCTTGCCCTTCCTAACCGGCCATTCCCCCCAACCCCAACCCAACACGGGAGGACTGGGGCGACCCTGCTCGCCTGCCACGACTTACAGGAGCAACAAGCCTTAGTCAGCGCACACTGGCGCCACGGCTACTGGTAAGTCTCGAACTAGGGAGCTCCACCTAGTTAGTGTTCTTGAGGACCGGCCATTTACGGCCTGTCCCCAGCATACCTACTGCCCAATCCTTTATATTACTACACGTTTTTACCACCACCACCACCACCTCCACTACGGCATTTCTGTTCTCTCTATCTCTTTCACTCCCTTTCTCCCATCCCCACGGACGATTAGCCGTGCACCCTACACGGGCTGCAGAAATTAGCGTCCTTTCCTAACTGAACCACAATCATAATCATGACTTATGCTCATGTGCCACGCTCCCCTCGCCGAGCGCTTCTCCTCCACTCTACCGTGTTATACTGGCTTGCCTTCTTTGTTGTGAGTCGCGGTGGTGTAATGGTTAGGGTACCCGGCTGCTACCCAAAAAACGCGGGTCCGATCCCGGCCGCGGCGGTCGCATTCTCGATGGAGGCGAAAATGTCAGAGGCCCGTGTACGCTGCGTTGTCAGTGCACGTTAAAGAACCCCAGGTTGTCGAAATTTAGGGAGCCCTCCAATACGGCGTTTCCGTTCTCTCTATCTCTCTCACCCCCTTTCTCCCACCCCCACAGACGCTTAGTCGTGCTCCCTACACGGGCTGCAGAAATTAGCGTCCTTTTCTAACTGAACCACAATCATAATCATGACTTATGCCCATGCGCCGCGCTCCCATCGCCGAGTGCTTCTCATTTCATTTAATTTCATTTCATTTTATTACCTTAAAGACCCCAGCGGGGCATTACATAAGGGGTGGGTTCATATACAATGACGATATTGTCACAATGATGACTATGTAGTTAATTCTGATAGCTTATGCACAAAGCTTGATGGGCAGGTGATTGTGGCGATGTCGTGGGAAAGGCCATTCCAGTCTTTTGCTGCTCTGGGAAAAAACGAAGCAGAAAATGCTTTAGTACGGGCACGGGGGAGAAAAACTTGTAGTGCATGACCAGTGGGATGAGATATGTGAGCTGCAGGGATAATGTAAGGAGAGCGACTAAGTGGCGAGTGAAAGAACTTGTGAAATAACGAGAGGGTTGCAATGCGTCGGCGACAAGACAAAGATGATAAGCTACACTCAGTTTTGAGGGATGAAACACTGACGTCATATGAATACGAA